>QRFJ01000769.1:66885-197950 GCA_006176705.1 Cocos nucifera
GTTCTCACAAACACACGAACGCCTCGTCTCTAACCGCAACACACAGCCCAGAAGCAACCCCAGTCAACCTGCTCTCTCTCTCTCGTACACTCTGAGGGATGGATAGATCCGGTCCTTCCCAAGGAGGGAAAACGGCGGTGTCGACGGATCGGACCCAAAGATGTAGAGAAGGTGGCCTCACCTATGCCTACATCCTTCTCTACGTTGCCTTGTCCAGCGGCCAGATCTTCTTCAACAAGGCTAGTCGCCAGTTCCCGCTCTATCATTTTCTTTCAATCCATTTCTCTAGATGCTATGCTTGCTTTGCATCAGCTGAATTGATCTTTTTGTTTTGCTTTCTCTCTTTTAGATATATTAGGGCTTTGAAGGACTTTTTGTTTTTTTTTTTATTTGTTTTTAAATCCCACCGTCAGAGATTATTGCTCTGCTAGAAGTCCGGGGTAGAGGTGTAGGCTTTGTGGAATTCATGAGATTGCCTACTCATGGAGGAAATCCATCTTGAAAGGTGTAATCCTTATTGAGCAAGGCTAACAGAGACAAGGTTCGTTCAGCCAACTGAAAAGAAGATGATGATGACACCATAGCCCCCAAATGCGATATGTTGGTTGTCTAGCAGAACTTCTCTAATTCCTTTTCTCCTTGTTTATGTCTTTCCTTTTTCTTTCTCTATTTATGTTTGAGGTTTTCTGTTTAAGTAGTTCTTTAAATATTTAAATATTTATGATATTTAAACTTGGTTACATTTTTTTTCCTTAAAATGAATTTCTGCACATCATACTTGTTTTATAAAATCTATATAGTAGAAGATGTAGGAGGAGCAGGAGGAAGGAAAACTATTATGGATTATTTAGTTTTTGTTTTTTGGACTGTGATGTTACTGCTTTTATCTTACCCCTTTTTTTTTTGTTGAATAAGTTACTGGGAAAAGCATAACCATAAACTAGGTATTACATTTTTCATTTCTCATTCTTTCTTTTTCTTTTTCCAAAATCAACCTCCTTGAATATTTGCAATTTTCTTATTTGTCTTTTTATGTTTTTTTTGAATTTGGCAGCAAGCACATTGTGATGTATCGTGACTTCATTAGTTAAGGAGAGATGTTAAACTAAAACTTGCTTTTTATTAGGAAAAGACAGGATTACTTTGTTTGCGAGGACTGCTAGGCCTACATGAACTTTCATCAACAAGAAGGACATTTAGTGGCCTTTTTTTCTTTGGTTTGCTATGTGTGTACTTCATGATGGATATAATTTTGCAATTCTAAGATTTCAAAAATAAGAGAAAAACAAAGGAAGTGAGAGCAGGTTGGTTTCCCCCACCCAATCTCAGGCAAGATCTTGGCTCTGCCATGGTCGCTAAGAATTTGCATCTGTTGAGACAATGAATTATTAGTCTCTCTTCTATGCTGAATGTTGGGGGTAAAATCATCTTTGCAGAAAATTTGGCCACCTCAGACGTCGCCAATCCCTATTGCGTCATCAACCGAATCTCTTCTTCCACTAAACTCGCCACCCAGCGAACCCTGTTGATGGGCTCAGTGATAGTTCTTCAATCGGCTTCCAAGTCCTGCCAATTAGTTCAGTTATCACTAAACCAAGTTCGCATACATCTGAGTTCGACGCCCTCCAAGTTCGGCTCCCTCCAAGTTTAGCTCCCTTCAAGTTCGGCTCTCTTTAAGTTCGGCGCCTTCTAGTTGCAGTTTGACTCCCTTTGGGTTTGGTCTCATCTGACCTTATAGCCGATGACCTCAAGCTCCATCTGAGTTTAGCATCATCTGACCTTGTCCTGGCTTTATCCGATCTATCCTTGGATTGCCGGCCCCACTTTGGCTACGAACATCTATTGGCAATCTTGATCAACTCGAGTCTCTTTTTCAAAATTAAGCAATAAGCTCTCAATAGCTGGCCACGATCCGGATAAGGCAACTATAACTGCCAGATCCTGAAAATCTCGGCCACGAATCTCGCCACGTCGCACCCCAATCGACCAGGATGAGCTTCAAATAATGCCCCCATGAACGGCTCTTACTCCTGTCTATAAATAGGGGACTCAAAGGGATCTTTAGGTATGACATTCTCTTTCTCGTGTGCTCCATTTCTGTCACAGAATTTCTGATTTGAGTGTCGGAGGGTTCCCACTAGAGCCACCTCCAGTCAGGACTTTTTTGCAGGCCTCGCTACTGGGATAGCCAGCACCATCCGCTCCAGCCACTCTGGTCAGGGTCAAAATTCTGCAGCAACAGAATTGGCGCTTGAGGAAGGGGTTTTGTAAACTCCTTTTTCTTGCATGCGATTGAGAGAAAATGGCACCCAAAAGAGCACCTTCTCGGTGTTCTAATGTCATCACCTCTCGGTCGGTGGAGGCTCCGACTAATCATCAGCCCCAGATGCAACAACCGGAGGTCCCACCTCCACTGCCACCAATAGCAGTGGCAGTTGGCGTTGCCCAGTTCAACTTGCTCGTACCGCAGGTAAGGGACTCGACGAAACAAAATCTGGAAGAACCTTGTTCCTAAATAAGATAGGCCAAAGATCCTTGTTCTTAAACAAGGTAGGCGGCCGAAAAATCTTGTTTTTAAACAAGGTAGGCGGCCGAAAAATCTTGTTCTTAAACAAGGTAGGCGGTCGTAAAACCTTATTCTTAAACAAGGGGGGCGGAAGAATCTTGTTCTTAAACAAGGTAGGCGGTTGAAGAACCTTGTTCTTAAATAAGGTAGGTCGAAGAATCTTGTTCTTAAATAAGGTAGGTAGACCTTGTTCTTAAAAAGGTGGGCGGAAGAACCTTGTTCTTAAACAAGGTAGGCGGAAGAACCTTGTTCTTAAACAAGGGAGGCTGAAGATGCTTGTTCCTAAACAAGGGAGACTGAAGAACCTTGTTCTTAAACAAGGTAAGCGGCCGAAGAACCTTGTTCTTAAACAACGCAGGTCGAAGAACCTTGTTCTTAAATAAGGTAGGCAGAAGAACCTTGTTGGTGCGGATACCAGTTCGCAGGCCATCATCTGGCTTGACTAAGTCAGATCTAACTGCATTATCACTCGAGTTGGAGCCTTGATAGACCTCTGATGCTGCTTAAAGGAGAGTCTCAATTCCCTAGCCTGCGCTATGAAGAAGTCCTAAAAGATCAGCCCAAAGAATCCACATGGCAACTGTTGATTGGTGCGAGACGTTGTCCAAGTTTATCACAAGATGGCACCACCTACAGGATTAGCTTGTTAGAGTTTGATTTATTTTAAACTATTAGTATTTGAATTATTTTAGACTTTTATTATTTTTCTATAAATACCTTGTATTAGAACTCTTAATGGAATGAATGAAAAAAAATAAAGCTGTTGCTTTTCTTCTCCAATCTAGAGATCCTCTTCCCCCTCTTGGTTTTTTCCTCTCTTTTTCTTAGTTTTTTCTCTCTGCACCTGAACTCATTCCTGCACCAAGATCAAAACCACCACCCCTCCACATGCCATCCACTATCCGAGATATCGATCCGGAGTAACACTTGAAGATGCCTTGATTTTGAATTCGTAAAGTTCTTCCATGGATTGGGATCACAATCGCCTACAACAACGTAACTTCTCTAAGATCGAATCGAGTGATCATCTGAGCGGATTCTTCACAGATCTATTGAGAAGTTCGTTATTGTTAATAAGTAAAATTTATTTTCTTAATTTTTTTTTAGATCTGAATCTGAATTGTGAAGCCTAATCAAGAAGGGGATTTTTCAAACGCCTTCGATACTACATTCTTAAAAATTTGAAAGGGACAGCTATACATGCTAGGAAGATCTATTTGCTTTAATCAATAATTTTCTTCTTTGAAAGTTTAGATCTTATTAGATTTGCTTTTGTTTATCATTTTGATTGCTAAAAATAAAAAAAAAATATAAAAAAAATTAGTTGTATCTTCATCCGCATATCCATCCCGCATCAGATTTGGTATCAGAGCACTAGGTTTTGATTAAGTTTTGCATTCTGCATTGTTTTCTGTTTCGCGCAGCAATTCTTGAAAAATTCGTTTTTAATCGTACAAAAATAAAAAAATATAATTTTTACTGTTTTGGAAACCTTATTTGATAAGGAATCCGTTCCTGAAATTTCTCTTCAAAATTTTATCGTTTTGTTTTCCGAAACTACCTGAAAATCCTATTGTTCGTGTATAGGATTCTATTCTATATAGGTAGCAGAAGAAAATTCATAATTTATTATATAAGAACTCAAAAATCATAAAACTTGTTTTGCTGGAAATTAGATTCATAGAGATTCAAATCCTAATTGTTTGATCCCAGGCTAAGATTAAGATCATTTGTGAATTTGACCCGTAAATCTGAACTTATTCTGCTGCAATTCTAATTGTACTGCATTGCATTGTTCATAACTTAATTAAAGGCATATCCATTATTATAAGATAAGGTGGGGATTTCATCACCCTTTCTTAGCCCACAAACCACCAACTTGCATCTCAGAACCTAAACTTTAATTTAAAAATAATTAGACGTCAGCCCTAAGATTCAACTGAGTCAGTTCGTGTGATTCGTTGAGACTTAAGTGTGAGTTGAGTCTGCAATCTACTCTTGAAACCGATGTCTAAGGTAAGCGATAAAGAGGCAAACGTCGAAGCTAGCTCATGGTTCTCTAATTAGGTCCTTGCGAGAGCAAGGGGAGCCTCCCACGACTACACCCCTTATCTAATTGGTTGACAGAATCGGGCAGTAGATTCAGTTCATGCTTTGTTCGATTCGTTGCGCAACGAACTTTAGATCTAGGCAACCCTTAGATTTATTGTATTGCATGCGTACCTGAGCTGGAACTGAGTATCCATCCATGTCAGATCAACCAAGTCCAAGCAGTAATCCTATGATGGAGGCCATTCTAGAGGGACTAGACAACTTGATCCATTTGGTGCAGAATTATGGCCAAAGAATAGGAGACTTAGAGGATGCTCAAAGGAATCGGACTGCATAATCAAACTCAGAGACCCCGCTAGTGCCTTTAGTCCAGACTGAGCAGACTCTACCTCAAGGTTTAAGGTTAGGTCTACAAGTAGGTCAACGTCTAGAAGGTCGACCTCAGCGTGAACCTATTGACCTAGATGACTGAATAGTAAGGAGTGCAAAAATTGATGCACCTAGCTTTGATGGGCATTTAGACCCAAAAGAATATTTAGACTGGAAAGCAGGTATGGACCACTTTTTCGAGTGGTACGATATGACTGAAGGTAGGAAGATTCGGTATGCTAAGATGAAATTGTTAGATCAGGCCAAGCTGTATTGGCACAATGTTCAGGTCTTGATTGAACACCATAGGCATGAACCTATAGAGACTTGGATAGAGATGAAGGAGAGACTGCGAGAGAAGTACCTACCTGTGTCTTATAAGCAGCGACTGATGGACCAGTGGCAACGACTAACCCAAGGTAACTGACCTATATCAGAATATATAGCCAAATTCGATGAATTCCAGATGCGGTGTGGTGTTAACGAGGATAAACTTGTGACCCTTTCTAGATTTAGAGTCGGGCTACGTGAGGAACTACAGCGTGAGCTTTATTTGCGTGAAGTTATGACTCTAAATCATGCATACCAGATAGCCTATGATGCTGAGAGGTACCATCGTCCAATAGTTCGGAGGACCGAGTCTGTTCAATCAATACCCTCAGGACCTAGACCAGGATCAAGTCAGACCCCTACTCGGAGACCCCAAAATCCAACCCCTAATCCACCGGCAAGGAAAGAAGAAAAGGGTAAGAGTATTCTAGGAGAGGGACCGAGAGTCATGAGGTGCTTTAGGTGTCAAAGATTTGGTCATGTAGCAGCTCAGTGCCCTACCCACGCCCTTTTTATCGATGAGCCCGAACCTGAGACTGACAAGGCTGAGGCAATAGAATCTGAAGAGGAGGAAGTATATGAACCAGACTCAGATCTGATCGAAGAATTCGAGAAAGTTGAACAAACCTTAGGACTAGTGAGACTAGAGCCTGAAAAGAGTTTAGGGGTTATCAGGTGTGTCTTAGCTCAATCTAAGGAGAGTGAGGACTAGAGAAGGACGGCTATCTTTTATACCTATATTAGGTATCAAGGTAAGCCCTGCAAAGTTATTCTAGATAGTGGAAGTTGCATCAATGCAATTTCTTCTAATGCCATGTCCTGACTAGGATTAATCCCTGTGGAACACCCGACTCCATATAAGGTCTCGTGGGTAGATGCATCATCCATCCCTGTTACACAAAAGTGTTTGGTCCCTATTCAGTTTAGTTCGTATGAAGATAAAGTATGGTGTGATGCGTTGCTACTAATGGAGGTTAGCAACATCATTTTAGGGAGGCCATGGCTATTTGACCATGATGTGACATTATTTGGTAGATCAAACTCATATAGCTTTAAAGGCAAGGGTAAGAAAATCACTATTAAAGCTGTCCAACCAAAGATTATACCTAAGAAGGCACCCAAGGGATCCAAAGAGAGTAGTGGAAAGAAGAGCTTACATTTGATTAGTGCCCGAGACCTGGAAAAGAAGATCGAGCATGGAATACTTGTTTGGGAATTAACCTACAAACAGTTCCCTAAGAAATCCCAAATCGAATACCCACTAGAAGTAGGGACTATTTTAGAAGAATTTAAGGATGTCTTTCTTGAAGAGCTATCCGAGCAATTGCCACCCATGCGAGACATCCAACATGCGATTGACTTAGTCCCTGGATCCACCTTACCAAACTTGCCCCACTATAGATTGAACCCAATTGAGCACGCCGAGTTACAAAGGCAAGTTAAGGAACTATTAGATAGAGGATTCATTAGAAAAAATTTGAGCCCATGTGCTGTGCTTGCATTATTGACGCCTAAGAAAGATGGATTATGGAGGATGTGTATAGATAGTAGGGCGATCAACAAAATTACTATCAAATATAGATTTTCCATACCCTGGTTGGATGACATGTTAGATATGATGGCAAGTTCCACCATCTGTTCTAAGATTGACCTTAAAAGTGGCTACCATTAAGTTAGAATTAGACCAGGAGACGAATGGAAGACTGCCTTCAAAATGAAGGATGGTTTATATGAGTGGTTGGTCATGCCATTTGGCTTGTCCAATGCACCTAGTACTTTCATGAGGATTATGACTCAAGTATTGCGACTCTTTATTGAATTATTCATGGTCGTGTATTTCGATGATATCCTCATCTTTAGTCAAATAAGAGAGGACCATCTTAGTCATTTACGACAAGTCTGTTTGACCCTTAGAATCGAGAGTTTATATGCGAATCTTAAAAAATGTACTTTCATGACTAATAGGGTTGTATTCTTAGGATTTGTTATAACATCTGAGGAAATAACTGTAGACCCCGAAAAGATTCGAGGTATAGTAGAGTGGCCAGTACCTAAGAGTATTCACGATGTTCGAAGTTTTCATGGTTTAGCCATCTTTTACCGTCGATTTATTAAAGGATTCAGTTTAATTATGGCTCCTATCATAGACTGTATCCGTAAGGGAGTATTTGAGTGGACAAAATCGATAGATAGAGCTTTTCAGGAGATTAAGGATAAAATGATTCAAACCCCTATCCTACGACTACCTGATTTTAATAAAGTTTTTGAGGTTGAATGTGACGCATCAGATGTAGGAATAGGAGTTTTGATTCAAGAGTGCCATTCTATCGCATACTTCAGTGAGAAATTGAATGAGGCTAAACAAAAATATTCTATATATGATAGAGAATTTTATATGATAGTACAAACTTTGAGGTTTTGGAGGTATCACTTGTTGCCTTTCGAGTTTGTCTTGTACTTGGATCATGAAGCCCTTAGGTTTTTAGATTCAGAAAAGAAATTGAGCCATAGACATGCCAAGTGGGTTGAATTTCTTCAATCCTATACATTTGTACTGAAACATAGGGCTGGATCTGCAAATCAAGTTGCGAATGCTCTAAGTCGTAGAGTCTCCCTTTTGTCTGCCATTGGCGTTAAAGTTGTGGGATATGAAAAGTTAAAGAAAAATTATTCTGACTGCCCTAACTTTAAAGAGATTTATGCTATCCTACAACAAGGACCGTCTAGAAACCTTAATATGTTTTTCAAGATGGATTCTTGTTTAGAAAAAATAGACTGTGTATCCCGGGACATCCGTAAGAGATTTTTTAGTGTGGGAATTACATGCGGGAGGACTGATTGGACATTTTGGATGGAATAAGACAATTGAAGCTGTGGAAAATCAGTTCTACTGGCCCAGTTTGAAGAGAGATGTTGCGAGAATCATAGTCCAGTGTCGTACGTGTGCCATAGCGAAACATCCTAAATAAAATACTGGTCCGTATATGCCATTGCTTGTCCCCGACCGTCCATGGCAAGATGTTAGTATTGACTTTGTCCTAGGCTCGCCCCGAACCATCCGTAAGAACGACTCTATTTGTGTTGTAGTAGACAGGTTTTTGAAAATGGTCCATTTTTTATCATGTCCTAAAGCTTCAGATGCATCTAGAGTAGCTCGCTTATACTTTGATGAGGTTGTAAGATTGCATGGTCTACCTAAGTCCATTATTTCAGACCGTGACGTCGGATTCTTGAGTTATTTCTGAAAAACTTTATGGCATTTGCTAGGAACGAAACTTAATTTCTCATCTGTATATCATCCACAGACTGATGGCCTGACTGAAGTAGTTAATAGGAGTTTAGGCAACCTTTTTAGGAGTCTAGTAGGAGAATATGTCAGTAATTAGGATTTAATCATATCCCGAGCCGAATTTGCTTACAATGATTCTGTCAATAGGTCTATTGGTAAGACACCATTTGAAGTTGTATATGATTATCGTCCTCATAAACCAGTGGACTTAATCCCATTACCATGGCATGCTAGATCATCAGAAGACGTAGAATCATTTGCACAGCATCTTAAGGATCTACATGAACACATTAAAAACAAAATTAACGTCAACAATCAAATATATAAGCAGCTTGCAGATTCACATTATAGATCTTATAACTTTACTGAGGGAGACTATGTTATGATTCGAGTAAGACCAGAACAATTTCCACCAGGAACAATCAAGAAACTCCATGCACGTGGAGCTAGATCTTGTGAGATCTTAAAGAAACTAGGATCGAATGCCTACGTTATAGATTTATCATTTGATTATGGCATAAGCTCAACATTCAATGTATCAGATTTAATAAAATACAAGAAGCCAATAACGATACCTAATGATCTGTTTGAGCTCGATCCTTTTCTTGAGAGTGAACTCCATCCTGAGTGTCCACCACCCACTATTCCAAGAAAATATGATCACATCGATAAGATTTTAGATGAGCATGTTGTGTCCACTAGAAGGCATGGATATCAGCGATATCTAGTCCGATGGCAAGGCCGACCTGAATCCGAGAATACATGGATCACCCGGGAGGAGTTGCAATGGATCGATCCAGATCAGCTTGAATGATTCCAGAGCCATAGTGGACCGTACTCGTCAGAGCTGAGTTTTTCCCACCCTAGGAAAATTGGTGCAGACACCAGTTCGCAAGCCACCATCTAGCTTGATTAAGCCAGATCTAACTGCATTATCACTCGAGTTGGAGCCTTGATAGACCTCTGATGCCATATAAAGGAGAGTCTTAATTCCCTAGCCTGTGCCATGAAGAAGTCCTAAAAGATCAGCCCAAAGAATCCACGTGGCAACTGTTGATTGGTGCGAGACGTGGTCCAAGTTTATCACAAGATGGCGCCACCTGCAGGATTAGCTTGTTAAAGTTTGATTTATTTTAAACTATTAGTATTTGAATTGTTTTAGACTCTTATTATTTTATCTATAAATACCTTGTATTAGAACTCTTAATGGAATGAATGAAAAAAAATAAAGCTGTTGCTTTTCTTCTCCAATCTAGAGATCCTCTTCCCCCTCTTGGTTTCTTCCTCTCTTCTTCTCTTCTTCTCTTCTTCTTAGTTTTTTCTCTCTGCACCTGAACTCGTTCCTGCACCAAGATCAAAACCACCACCCCTTCACACGCCATCCGCTATCCGAGATATCGATCCGGAGTAGCGCTTGAAGGTGCCTTGATTCTGAATTCGTGAAGTTCTTCCACGGATTGGGATTGCAACCGCCTACAACAACCTAACTTCTCTAAGATCGAATCAAGCGATCATCTGAGTGGATTCTTCACTGATCTATTGAGGAGATCATTATTGTTGGTAAGTAAAATTTATTTTCTTGAATTTTTTTAGATCTGAATCTAAATTGCGAAGCCTAATCAAGAAGGGGATTTTTCAATTGCCTTCGATCCTACATTCTTAAAAATTTGAAAGGGACAGCTATAAATGCTAGGAATATCTACTTGCTTTAATCAATACTTTTTTTCCTCGAAAGTTTAGATCTTGTTAGATTTGCTTGTGTTTATCATTTTGATTGCTAAAAATAAATAAAAAAATATAAAAAAATTAGTTGCATCTTCATCCGCATATCCATCCCGCATCACTTGTTCTTAAACAACGTAGTCGGAAGACCCTTATTCTTAAATGAGGGAGACTGAAGAATCTTGTTTTTAAATAAGGTAAGCAGAAGAACCTTGTTCTCCCGAGGAACCTTGTTTTAAAACTGCTGAAGAACCTTGTTTGGAAACAAGGTAAGCTAAAGAATCTTGTTTTGAAATAAGGTAGGCCGAAGAATCTTGTGTTAGATGAGTGCTCTAGAAGTCAGATTGGCTAACACTTGTAATACATATTCTAGGGGTATTTTTGTAATTTTGACATAAAAATTAATAAAGGATTATTTTATTCTATCACATTATGTACATAGTATTTGTGATATATCCTTTGAGTTAATGGAATGCTAATATATATTTTTAAGAGTTAAAAATTTAAGATATATTTTCATAATTAACTTATAAATAGCTTCCGATTGTAGGATCGTTACGAGGATGGTGATCGATCCGTAAGATTGGTGTACGATCGCTTTCTTAGAGTAGATGAGTCTTGAGTCTACGGTGTGGAGACATCGGAGCGAGAGTACAGGTACTCGTTAGAGAACAAGGGCACTGAGCGTGACCAGCTCGAGCAGTCATAAGAAAGTCTACCTTCTCGTCAATGACTAAGCTCGATGCTGCAATTGTGTATCTGATTCTTAAATCTGAGGTGCATCGGTAGTTCACCTTCAGTGTGTTATTGTTTGACTACATCATAACTTGGTCTCCTAGCCATTCGGAACCCTGAGGTGTATGTTGGCTATAGCATGTTCATTGTAGGGACTAGTTTGCACCAAGATAGGATCTATCAACCTCAGTAGAGGAGTAGTCCTATGATGATCATGAGATCGAGTTCTTAAGCCCATGGCCATAGCAGTGTGATATAATAAAAAAGAGTTTTCTATTAGGATTTCACATCGGACTCAAATCAAATTATATGATGGGGTGTTGGGTTTGACGAGTTCATCTTAACCCTAATCCTATCGGGGCTCATGATAAAAGAATCCAATCACATAAATAGCTACACCGAGATGTTCGTTTTTAGTTCTGATGGGTTGCCACCATATACTCTTAGGTGTTACTGGTGAATTTTGAGAGCAATTAGAATGATCTTGATGATCGATCATTCTAATTGTGTGAATTGAAAAAATTCTGATCCATTGAAAGGTGTTTCGATGATGTCGATGATAGAGATCGCGACATATCTCATTACTATACGAAACTGAACCTAATTGGATCATACAAACAAGGATTTGGGTCTGGATGTGATCAATTAGGTTAAGCCAGTTCGTTTGATTTGGATTATATCCAATTAGGTTCAAAAAAATCATGCTAGCACATGATTGAGCCTAATATTTTCCTTCTATAGTTTTTTTGGTTCGTCTTGGCCGAGTTAAATTGGTTTGGGCTCATCCGGGAACCCTATAAGGGTTTGTCCTAGTTTGACTGGAGCTTGTCTAGGTTAGAAAAGGGTTGTCTTAATCCATCAGATGGAAATAAGACAATACCTGCCAATTCCTGACACACCTGCTATTTTCAATTTTGTTAGGACATTGACCCGGTTTTTGCAAGAAAGAAAGAGGGGAGGCGTGCGCCCCCTATTTTCATCTAGGGCGCACGTCCCAAGAGGTTTTTCATGAAGAAAAATAGTGGGCCTGGCCCCTATGGCGTGTGCACAATGAGAGGAGGCGTGGAGGAAGAGTTTGTTATGGAACAAACTCTTGGAGATAATTCTCCACGCCACCCTCCTCTTCTTATCTGATTTGTGTGGCATTTATTGGGGAATTTTGGGCGACAAAACCAGGTAGAGACCTGGTGTTTGGCGTGGGATATCAGATTAAAATCTGATTAAATCAAGTAATTAGATTGCTTGATCAAATAGGACTCTAGGGGTGGCACAGGGTCTATTTAAAGACCCTGCGCCCTAGGGTTTGTAATTTTTGATCTCCCACACCCCAAGACTGCCGCCCCATCTCTTCTTCATGCCTCCCTCCCTCTAGTCCTCTCTCTCTTCTCCATGCCCAAGAGTTGGGCACGAGTTCCAGCGAAAGATCCAAGTGGTTTGGTGCAAAGATCAAGAAGAAAGACAACTAGTTCATGAGACGAATGCGTGATCTTCGAGATTGTTTTAAAGGACCAACCTAAAGCTTCTAGATCTGATTTTTGGAGATTAAATCCAGAAGGAGAGCGCATTCAGATCTAGCTCGAGTGGACTCCGGTAGAGGCTAGGTGCGTGTGTGGCTAGATCCAGAACCCCGGGTATTGACAATAAATTTGAACATGTGAACATTATTGGCTGATAGCTTGATGACTATAAATATGTCTTAAGTAACTTGAATGATAGATTTTCTTCCAACAAAACGGCAAGTCAATGTGCACATAAAATAAACGTGACAAACTACTAGAGTTCTTAAGGTTTCATAGAGAGGGTAGCACAAAAAGAGAGTACCTTAGTTCAAAAGTCAAAACATTACTAGACATTATGCCTTTCATGATAGATTGTTACACTATGAAACTCCTTCCAATCTGAGGGAATACAAATTTGCTTTAATCAAACAGATTAATTATAAGCTTGATGTCCTGCACTGTAACCTTTAAGCACAATTTTCTTAGTGTTTAATTCTTTTTTGTCTTTGTAGTTCTATTCTGATATACATGGTACATATTTGTTATAGACATTTTCTAATTTTGCTTAGCAATTTTCTTTTCTATGGCTGCAGTGGGTTCTGTCCTCTAAACAGATCAACTTCCCCTATCCAGTGGGATTGACCTTACTGCACATGCTCTTCTCTTCTGTATTATGCTTTATTCTCACAAAAGTCTTCAAGGTAATTAATCTTCCTATAATTATGTTAGAAAATCTATTGAAAACTTTTTTGTTACATTTTGGTGATTGTTGGTCATATGCAAATTTGTTAAAAGGTGTTGTTCTTAAGTTGTTTCTGGCTTTCAGATTTTTCCAGCATTTCTTATTTTTCATTTTTGTCAGGTTATAAAGATTGAGGGAGGAGTGACTCCAGAAATGTGAGTATTGAGTTATACCTTGCTTCTTTAGATTCTAGTTCTTTGACCTAGAATATTCTACAGCTTAGTAGAACAGATAGAGTGTTCTTGAATTGTTTGTTGATGCAACCCTGCTGCTGATTTCGCAGCTGCAAAAGAACAGGTGCTAGCTTGTTTGTTTCAGGCCTACATTAATCTAAACAAAGCATCTGTTTTAGTATTCAGGTCTGAAAATCAAAGAACATCTGCTGGGTAGAGCAGCAATACTATCTTATCAGTGCAGAAGAATTAATGATAGCAGTGAGGTAAAGTAGTGAGAAGAAGAAAAGTGGGAAGAAAAGAAAGGTTAAAGAAAGAGAAGGAAAAGGAGGCCTGCAGCCATCTTTTAGCCTCAATTAAATTTTTTGTACCATTTCCATGATCATGTAACAGCAAGCCAAAGAGACCTCTTAAATAACGCTACTGACATCTTTTCCTTTTTCGGATAGGGCTTTAAGAAAAAAGAAATAAATTACAATAATCTGGGAATGAAATCCTTCCATTTAATGACTTGCTAGAGACTTAACGACCTAAAGTCCTTTTAGGACTCCTCAATGGGGATAAAAACTGCTGACTAAGGCTTCAAAAATATGTACCGAACACCGTACCATGTTTCCATCAAAGCAATATGGTATTGGTACCATGGTATGTACTGAAGCTGAAAGCTTCAAGACATAAAGAAAACTTATTGGTATCCATTGGCGTGAATGGTACAGTACCATTGGTATGAACCACCATGCACCGGTGCAGATTTGTATGGATTGTACATACCAGTATATAGTTTTTCGACATCCCAATACCTGTATCGGTGTCTGCTTTGCATCGGAATGGTATGATACCAATATATCATCCCATTCTGGTGGTTTTTCAATCCATGTGATAATGCTTTTAGAGGGGATTATAAAAATGTGTACTTGTCAATTTTGTAAATTTAAAATAGAGTTTAAAACCTTTTTTATAAAAAAGACTTTCTTTTTTTATAATAGTGTATTCTTTTTCATACATGCATGAAATTACCTATTACTTAAAACCATGGAGATTGGCTGGAGCACATGGAGGCCATGTTTGTGCCCTATATTCTTAACATAAGTGGATCATGCCTCGATGCTGATATCATGCTGGTGATCTAGAAGAGACTCTAACACATTGTCTTTATATTCATGTAACAGCTGGGGACTTTTGGATTCTAATGAAATCCTTCTATATTCCTTCTTGGTTAGTCCTGTTGCAGTCCATGAGAACTGTTACAGTCTGAGGATCTTAGTGGCACCATGCTTAAAAACCTATATCAATCTTGCCAAGTTCTTGTCACAGTTGGAAAGGCTGTATGAACGATAGGTTTACTGCTCCCACATCTACAAAGTGCCCCCACTTGCTTGGTAGGGGATCAGATGAAGCACCTGATCTCTTTATCTCACACTTTGTATAAGGTAGGATGCACATATACAAGTTTGGTAGGATTCTTGCATGGATGTCTATATCTGGCAAGTTTAGTTGGATGGCCTAAACTTTTACTTTAATCTGAAGACTACAAAGACTTGTTTGCAATACTTCTTGTTCTTTTATGTGATGATAAAATTTACCTACTTTTACCTTTCAAAACAAGTTTTGTTTATTGTTGAGGACTGATTGCTTAATTAATACATGTTTCTTGTAAATTTCTTCTGGAAAAGGTTCATTTATATGACAAGGGATATAGGGTTTAATATAACATGCACAATATAAAGATTATGTTAAAGAAATATGTGACACAGTCACACAAATACACTATTTAAGTAATAGGTAATTTTCAAAAAGGAAAGGGAATAGAGAAAGTCTCTAGAGAAATCCTGTGTTGTAACTATATCCCCTAAAGGATGCTTTCTTAAGATTTTTTTTTCCTCTATTCTAACTTGTTTCATGGATGTACTGTTAAGCGTAATATTGATCTGTATCATGTTTTTAAGTACCAACTATACTAGTCAGGATGGGTGGGATAGGGCGTACAATATTGACCTGGATGGTATTGGTGTGGTACTGGGGCTTGGTATGCCCTTGTACTGGTAAATGGTATAGGTGCTATTCCAATTCCAACATTGTACTATGTGTTAGCATAGAGGTATATTGTACTATATTGGCCATTACCGGTACCAAGCCTTAAAACATTGATCTCCATAGGGTCAAGTACAACAAATACGACATAATGGACATGATAAAACATTTATGAAGCTGGGTTCAAATGGATTTTAATCAGCTTTCTAGTTGTTGTTCAGAAAAAAAAACTTTATAGAAGATCCTTATAGTTTAATGTGGGAAAAAGTTGATCTAAATATTCCAGAATTTTGGAGGCCTCATATGATGTGGAAGAGGGTTATAAAATCCAAATAATCTGTTGGCTGGAAGGTCAGAAAGCTAACAAATCAGTAGGACAGAAAGAACAGAACTATGCTGAAAATAATACCTAAGCATAGTTTATGCTATAATAACCGAGAAGCCAAACAACTTTTGTGCATAAGCCACATATGAAACAGCAGAGATTAATTTTTCTTCAGCAAACAAGTATCAAATACATATGAGAGGAAAATGGAGAAATGAGGATAGTAGAAGAAAAGAGAGGTGTTGAAAGAGGCAATGATTGCCCAAAGAAGAAAGGTCATTCCTTTTCACTCATCAAGAGTTATAAAGTTTATATGGGTGGCAACCCTTTTTTCTACAATAAAAATTCTAAATCCTAAATCCTAATCGTATGGCATTCTAAAACACCATAACAGAGGGGCCAGTATAGAAAAGACGGAAATAAAGGGCATGTGGATGAGGAGACACATATCCCATTCTCATGTTCATTTCCCTCTCTTCCCATTGGTTAACCTCTCTAGTGGTCCCAAGATTTGATAGACTGAAAGTGCAATTTTGTACATCTCATTATTGTCCAATCAAGAAAACTACCTCCTCATTTTATATTGAATTAATAGACCCTCTAAAACTAAATCAACAAAACATAAAACAACAACTACAGACCAAAACCAGAAATCAACTTCTACATGAATCTGTATGCATCATTCACTTCCACTTTGTGTTGAATATTGATCATCCTTGAGCATGGTGATGTGTCAAAAGTATAAGTGTATCCTAGTCCTTGACTTGTCACTCAAATACCACCCTGGAGTCCCTTTGTAGGTCCACTTAGATTGTAGAATTCTTGTAACTAAACTGGTATCTGTTGCTGAGGATGAATGGCCACTGGGTCTAGCTTCAGAAATGTTCTCTTACGGATTTTAAGGTTATAGTTTTTGGATTTGGTGATATAAGTGACATCTATGCTACGGGATGCTGCTAACTCCGCAAGAATAGTTCCATAGCAAACATAGTCCCTAGCTTGTTTCTTTAACTGAATATATGGGATGGATCCTTTTTTGTAACATCGCTTGAGTGTTGTCCTCGAGCTAGCTTAAACCATCTGAGTTTGGACATGGTTGTCTAAAGATTTAACCATTTGAGCAAACTGATGGAGACAGTATTTTGCATTCTCTGGTCATCATTCATCAAGAAAATGGTTACCCTTTGCACTAGTCTGAGTGCCAAAGATCTTACTTTTCCAATCATTATCATGTCATTGCACTAATATCAACTGCTTGTATCCTGCATTACCTTCTAATTGAACCTGTTTGATGTCTTCCTTTTATACTTGGACATCTTCCTTATATGATCCTTTAACAACAAAACTAATGATTTGTCCCTAGGCATATGATGGAGTTCAAGCTAAAGTTTTATGTGAAATCAGTGGGTACTTCGACCTCATCTAATTGGTCAATCATCATTACAAAACACTGCCCTAGGCCACAGTACCAAAAACACTAGCATCCAATCATCTAAGCATCATGCAACTAACAGGAAGTGCCCACATCCCACATTTCCTTCTAACTTTCAGGTAATCCTGTTGCTTTTCAAGCTTTTCTTAGTTGAATACTTTCACAACAATGGTGATGGTTTTCCTTCATGGACACATCATGATAATGAAATGTCCTGCCTCCTCAGAGTCTGATTAGTTGGATTCTAACTCCTTGCTTCCTTAACAATCTTTTTGGTTGATGTGGTGCAGGCAAAGTGATCAACCTAACTTAGAACAAACTCCAGACTGACCTTTGTTGCATTGCTCTTCCCCAGATGCTTGGTCTCAATGTCTTATATAACCTTTCTCTACTATCCAAATTTTACGATCTATCTAATCATCAAAGATTTCCTCATTTGACCTCACCTTGTAGTTTTCTGTTATATTGAGTTCTGATCAATACAACTTACTCATCATTGTCAAAACATAAAAATTTCAGTGCCAGTTTCAAGGATTTGTCTTTTGGTTGGATTTTCTGGTAGTTTTCTGTTATATTGTGTTCTGATCAATACAACTTTCTCATCATTGTTAAAATGTAAAAATTTCAGTGTCACTTTCAAAGATTTGTCTTTTGGTTGGATTTTGTGGAACCTAAACTAGTGTTTTCTCATATTAAATGTGTAGCAACCTATATCATTTAAATTCATAAAATGCCATACCACCCCATACCGCTCGTATCGTACCATACCAGTCTCGTATCCATATGCTGTTTCGGAGCGTACTGACACTACTGTACCATACCAAACCATGTACCGATATTATAGTAGAATTTTACCGGTATGGGGTCCAGTACCGAGACGGCGAACCTTGCATTTAATTTTTCGTCTTTGCTTAAGTGCCTATCTCTTAACCCCAATCTCCTACGGTCTTACCTAAGACCACCTTGTTAGCTTCATCACATGTATTGTGTCTCCTTTGTTTTTTCTGTAGAAAATATATTTTTTGTGCCATTAGCTGCTACCACCAATCAAAATAACTATAGAAGTTGGCATCCCAAAAAAAAATCCCTCCAGATTCTGCATAACATTGAGGTGGATTCTCCATTGGCTTGCCATTGTCAATCTAGTCTCATATATGATCATATCAAGCCATCTCATCAGACATAAAAGTTATGTGGGTTCCTTCCCCATCTGATGTATCTACATGCAAACTATGCTTTGAGTTGCCTGTGTTACTTACAGATGATTGTAGTGGTCATCTAACCAAGTGTGCAATCTTGAATGATTGCATGCAACCATGCACTACATCCAAGATCAAGCATATTTCTTGCCCGACACTACAATTTACTGCTCTGAGACCTGAATTGCTGCATCAGACTTTAGGACAATGCTCTTTACTAGCTATAGTGCTATGGCTTCTCTGACTCTTAAGATTGACACAACATCAAAGATGAAGTGAACAAAGCAGAATATATAAAAGAGAAGAAGAAAAAAAGGTGGCTCAATTCAAGGTAAAATCAAGATTTAGTTTTCTTTGAATGCCTCTTTAATGCACTCCTATATGGTATAGGCTTCCTTCATTTTGGTTTCTGAGGCCCTTAAAATGGGATTTATCAATTTTAAGGATGTTTTTGATTGCTGTCCAGAAAAATATTCACGCAAAAACCCTAAAAAGTTCATGTCGGAAGAACTATATCAAAATACTCTGGTTTTGTAGGCCTTATGTGATGTGAAAGATCGTCTTGACATACAAATAAGCTGTTGAACAAAAATTGATCAAGCAAACAAATCAAGTTTTAAGATATAAAGCAAATACTCTGTTGCAACAGTGCTAATTATTAATTGGCATTAAATTCAACAGCTAACACAATGAGCCAACTGTTTAAATAATTCAGATTACAAAAGCAGCAAATTAATCTTATTACAGTAATTGAGCAGAAAACAGGACATTAGACGAAACAAGAGGCGCAAGTCATAGGATCAATATTGAATAGATGAAAAAGAATAGAAGAGAGGGGCCAGTTGGCTGAAGAAGAACAAAACAAGCTTTTTTCCTTTCTCTTTTTAGAATACTGAAAAATTGAATCATCTGGCAAGTCTCTAAAAGAATCCTCTTCTTATTTTTGTAACTTCCTAAAGAACTCTCAAGGGAAGAGCTGTTTGAGAGAAGATGGGGGAAAGAAAGCATGCAAAAGAGAGGGAACAAATGTTTCTTTCTCACATTTCCTTCTCCTTTCCTCCATCTGGCTTGCCTTAATGTGATGACACAAGTAATGTTGCCACCTCTTCTTGTCATCTAATCATATTCATTCATATAGGTTCTAACCTTTACCATGGAATGAATAGACTCCCTAGGACCAAAACAACCAAGAGGAAGGCAACAGCCAAGAACTAAAATTAATGATCAAGATCTCCATGTATGCACAAGCATCAGATGACATGGTAGCTTTTTGCAGAGCGAGCAGGTAGACAGAATGAAACTCTAGACGTCATGAGAAGTGATGAAGTGGTTCTATTGTCACCACTAAATCATCAATTGATAAATTATCTTGGTCTTCACTATTGATGCAAACTTTTGATTTGGTAATCAGCATTTGATTTTGATACTTCTTTTCTTGGAAGAGTCCATCTAGTCACTAGGAGTATTGCCTTATAAAGATTCTTCCCTTTGCTTAATTGATAGAGAGAACTGCATTCTATTGCATGGAACTAACATATCAAGCACCCTTTCTATGCTCCAAAGGATAGTTTTAAAACTCAGTGAATCAATCTTTCAAACAGTCCCATAGTCACTAAGATGTTCTTTCCATTTTCAGTGGCTTACTTGTAAAGTCTGCCGCCAAGAGTTGCATCTCTCTTTGTTTTTTCTTTATTGGTTTTCAATAAAAAAGTTGGGGAGGGATGGGGTGGGGAGCGGGAAGGGGGAACTAAGCCTCTCTCCCTCTTTACCTCAAAAAAAAAAAAGAAAAGAAGAAAAGAAAAAGAAAAAGAAAAAACCTCTCGGTTGATTTGATTCAGCTTGGTAGGTTTTCGAATTGACTTCTTGCTGATTTATCTTTCGTAAAACTTGGGACTTGGATTAGATTGGAGTCAGCAACTTGCTAAGCTACTTGAAACTTGGGTGAATCAGGAAAATTAATCGATACTTGTGTGACTTGCTGTCCTTGTTCCTGATCCTAATTCCCACACATTTAAGTGAAAATCCCTAAGTCGGGCTTCAAGCCATTGTTGTTGGGTCATCTTGGGAGTGAAGATAGAGAGATGCCAAGAGGTAAAGGCTCATGAGATGGATAAGTTTGCTAGGGTGGGCTGAGTGGGAGTTATGGTGCATTTTGGAATGCTGTTTGGGATTCTCCATGGGGTCCTTGATGATCCAGTTGTGCCACCATCGGCAGCATAAAATACTGAGCCTAGTAGAGATGAGAATTTTCCTCCTTTGATCCCCTGCTATTCATCTCCATTACTCTTTAATGGTCGATTTGCTTGCAAGAAACCCATGGTGACCTATTACGTCACCAAGGAAGCAATAGTGACTTATTGAGAGCGAATGGGAATAGAAACCAACGATGTGGTGGATAGAAACCTTTTTTGAGATATAATGAGTTCGTTTGTTGATTGGAATTGGATGCCCAAATAACCTTTTCATGTGAGGTATGGAATTGGAATTTGTGATTTTTTATTTATCTAATTTATGATCATAAATTGAGGACCTTTGATCAAATTATTTCCTTTATAGAGAAATTGTTCTAATTATCGGAAATTAAACTCATGAGTTACTCGAAATTTTAGGAAAGCATAATTGGATAAAGGTTAAGAAAAATAATAACTGTTTTAGATAACTAATTTGGATGGATTTATGCCTGAAAGACATTAATGAGAGATTTTACTTAGACAATTGATAGAACAATAATAAGAAAAGAGAAAAGCCTACATATGGTCTTTGATACACCTAGTGATGACCCGTCCACCACGATGCTGGCGATCTAAAGACAATTTGACATGCGCCTTCGCTATAGGATGCTAGGAAATCACCACCTGGACCTTTACGACCGTACTGAGAAGAGTTTCAGAGTCTTCCATCCGCTAGGTGACAAGTAGCCGACTGCTCCTTTGCTCTTCTGCTCCTCTCCACTCATCGAGATCCGTATCTTAACAAATTTTGGAAGATGTGAGGCCGTTATCCTCCAGCCACTAGAGCACGTTCTCACATCTCTAGTGGAATAATGGCACGCGTGTTCTTTATAGGTAACCACATTCGCCTACAAAAATCCAAAATCCTAGGGCCCTCCAGGTAAGTGAAGACTAATCTTGCATCCTTCTTTCGGAGACAGCTTCCATTCGAACTAGATCTCTCTCCTGCAAAGCTCCAATCAACTCCACCTCTCTCGGAATACTCCCTTTCCCAAAGGGGAGTCCGTCGGATCTCCATTTTTCTCTCCACTCAACTTCAAGCCAATCTTACTTCATACTCGGCGACCCTGCTGAATTCTCCTTGGGAACTTGAATCTTTTTTGTTTACTTTCACAGGAGACTGACTTAAGCATTAGAGGGTCTACCACTAGGGAACCCTTCTTAGTGCAAGGACTTTCCTATCTTTGGTGGTTTTGCAGGATCCAGATTGCGGGATTGATCGTGGATCGGGTGCCAGCATGCCCTTGCGAGCTCTCATCCGGCCATCTAGTGACCATCCATTTGCTCTCTTCGGCTCCAGCTTAGCGACCTAAGCTAAATTGGCTCCACGGCTGCAATAGATTGGCGCTAGAGGAAGGGTTGACCTGCATCTGAGGTTTTGAGTTCTCCTATATCATCCGAGTATGAAGAATAAGAGGATCATGGAGGCATCCTCCGTCACCCTCCTAGAGGTACCTACGGAGCTTGTTGACCCCGACTAGGATTATCGGGATCTCGACATTTTGGAGATGTCGACTATCCCAGTCATCACCTCCGAGCAATTTTACTCTCCTACAGCAGGTCTAAGCACTAACTACCATCATGCATGATCTACAACAGTCTACTCATTAGCTCGTTCCAGCGGCAATTGATCGCCTGACCTCAAAACATCCAGAACCCCCCTCCCGTCAAGGAGCCTAAGGTGGGATGACCTATTTTGTCTTGCCATCTCGGGGGAGTGCCTCGGGGCTCCCGATCTACCCGTCCGAGTCGTGAGTGAGTTTCACCTGACCGTTGCCCTCGCCTTAGAGGCAACGAGCGAGGTAAGGAGCGCTAACCCACTCTCTTTATTTCTTCACTTTCTTCTTTCTCGTAAGACTCGTTTGTGAGCAGATCTGTGAGTCGTCGGCCCAGAAGGAATATCGACTGATGGGATGAGTTGGATTGGAAGATCCAGGAGGTGGACCATTATCTTGAGGTCCTCCGCTAGCACCAGCTAAGTTCGGGGGAAGAGCCTTTGTTTACAACTCGCCTACCCTTCATGGAGCGGATCATGGAGGAACCAATTCCTCGCCGCTTCAAGATGTCTATGGGAGTTTACGATAGCATCCATCATCGATCCTTACGACCACCTAGAGAGCTTCAAGGCCCTCATGATGCTGCAAGGGGCCTTGGATGCACTGCTGTGTAAATCCTTTCCTGCCACTCTCTAAGGTGTTGCTCGAGCTTGGTATACTAGGCTCCAGCTGAACTCTATTTGTTCGTTCGAGGAGTTCGACTGTTAGTTTACTGCACAGTTCCAGAGCAGTAGGAAGCTAAGAAAGGGTGCTGACATCCTCTTCTCCATCGAGCAAGAGGATGGAGAATCTCTTCGAAGCTACAAGAGTTGCTTTAAAGTAGCCACGTTGGAAGTCCGCGATCTGGATCCTTCGGTCATGATGTCAGCCCTTAAGAAAGGGCTGAAGCCAAATAGCCTCTACTTCTCCCTCTCGAAGAAGTTTCCTCGCGACTTCTCCAAGCTCCTCACCCGAGCTGACAAGTATATTGCTGGTGAAGAAGGGATGGTGGAGAAGCAAAGGGAGAAGGTTGATTAGGAGAGGGCTAGGGAGGACCATCCTACTCCCTGGCCAAAGAAGTAGAAGTATGATGGAAAGCCTCCCCATCGGTCTTAGAGCCCTCAACGTTTTGAGGACTTCATGCCTTTGAATGCTTCTCAGAGGCAAATTTTGATGGAAATAAAGGACCAAGACGTTCTCCGATAGCCCTGAAAGATGAACTAGAAGACTCAATATCAACGTAACCGATCCAAATATTGCTACTTTCACAAGGATCATGGTCACGACACGGAGGACTGCTACCAGCTCAAGAGGGGAATAGATGCCCTAATCCATTGAGGCTATCTGTGGAAGTTCGTCAATCGATCGAAAGATGTGGAGGCATCAGATCGTGAACCTCAGCCTACGCCCGAACCTCTTATCGATAACTGACCCACGCTGGAGTCATCCACACCATCACTTAGGATAGGTGGATGGAACATCTCTCCCCCACACCAGGAAGTCTAGCTAATCTCCAGCCCAACTATCTGTAAAAGGCCTCACGTAAAAGATGATTCTGCAATGAAACTCCAATTTTTCCTATACAAAGAAATAGTGCTGAGTGAAGTAGTCCAGAGAAGCGAAGCCTCAATCCAGACCAGGCCACAGCACTTCACAGAAAGCCTTGGGCATGCTCTAAGTCGGGTTACCATGCCTGAAAGTCTTGGCTGTCTTATACGCCCACGTTGGTAGAAGACTTCGAGCCTCAGGAAAGAACTGATCCACACTGGTCGGCGAACCTCGAGACAGGCTATCGCGCCTCATAGAAAGCCTTGAGCAAACCTCAAGTCGGGTCGTCGTGCCCGAAAGTCTCAGCTGTCCCATACGTCCATGTTGGTAGAGTGACTCCAAGCCTTAGGGAAGAACTAGCCCATGCTGGTCAGCAAACCTTGAGAAAGTCCTGGGTACGCCCTAGGTCGAGTCACCATGCTTAAAAGTCTCGGTTGTCTCATATGCCTACATTGGTAGAGGACTTCGAGTCTCGGGGAAGAACTAGTCCACGTCGGCCAGTGAATCTCGAGAAAGCCTTGGGCATTCCCTAGACCAGGCCACTGTGCCTCGCAAAAAGCCCTCGGCACACCCCAGGCTTGGTCGCCATTTCCGAAAGTCTAGGTTGTTCCATATGCCCGAGTTAGCAGAGGACTCCGAGCCTCAAGGAAGAACTGGTCCATGCAAGCTAGTGAACCTCGAGACAAGCCACTGCGCTTCACAGAAAACCTTGAGCATGCCCTAAGCTAGGCATCGTGCCTCACGGAAATTCTCGAACGTCGAGAAGGCCTCGGACGACCAAGCCCTGAAGCCTCTTTTCAAGCTCGTAGCCTCGAAGGTGGAACTTCGGCTCGCAAGCATTGGCCACCAGACCTTGAGAAGGTGCTCTTCTTAAAGCCGATGGGCCATGAAGGATGCTGACTAGCACCTTTGTAGCCTCTCGCTGACCTTGGGGGTCAAGGCCTTGGAAGAAGCTCATTGAAGTGGAAATCCAAAGGTTTGAAGAGCAGCAACTCCACGGATCACAACACAATAGCTCAGAAGCATTCATTTACAACAAGATGGAGAGAGATTAGAGCAAAATCTTTCTTTATTCAATTGAAGTTCAAGGTTACAGGACTTCAACTCGATGACTCTATTACAGGATGTGTGGACTTTAAAGTACAAGGATGTTGGAGGGCAGAACCTCCCACACCTGACTTTGAAGAGATTCTCGCCGATCCAAACAAAAAAATATGAGAATGGCAGAGGCTTCGTCGAACACATCCACCTTCAGGATATTTCTTGACGAAAAGCCTGAGGAAGATATCTTCGGGGGTGGTGTAGGCCTGACTGAAAGGTCCATGGTCTTCCAGAAGGGTTTGAAGCTGAAGAGGCCTTTAGACCAGCCGCTCGCTCCTTATCGGAGCTAGCGACGAACATGGGCAACCTCGTGGTCATCCAGTCCCACTCTTGTTGGAATAATTGGAACGTCAGTTGATGGTCCCAGTTGTGGCTTCACGATTAGAGTGGCAACTCCCATCGACATCTTCCTCACCCGATTTCGAAGGCTCTGCAGACAAACAGAGAGTGGGAGAGAACCCCTTCGGAGTGTAGTGGGTATCGATGGTGACCTTGTCGGAAGTGGCATCGATAGCATTCTCTCTCCAAGACTCTCAAAAGTTGAAGCAAATTTGGCCACAGGTCAGGACTCCTTCCCTTTATTTATAAAGGAACTAGGTGGAAAAGTGTCCCTTCGCCTCTCAGATTGAGAGACAGGTGGCGTTACCCCAATGTCTCTAGAAGACCATGCCTTCCAGGGGAAAGGCATCCTAGGCACCCCTTTAGGTGAATTGCTATTTTGGGGATTGCAACATTAAATAATTGTGCAGTTTTCTAGGTGGGAAGACGTGCTGATTGGTGGAGCAGTCAATACTCCCCCGATTCTCCATTAATGCCCGTACTAAGTGTGCAGAAGGTGGAATTAACACTTGAAATTGTTACGGGGTGCAATCTCCCAAGTGATCATGGGGTAAAGTGTCCGAGCACGAGTTCCAAACCGACATGGGGTGAGCGCTGAACAGCTTTTCGTCCCATCTTGCTGAAAAATCAAGGAAAAGACTTATTCACACAAAAAGGAATTCCAAAGAAGGTTTTCTTTCATTTCAAAGATGGGCATTACAATAAATCAGGCCAGAAGATAAGCGAATACATCTTGGATTATCTTCTTCCTTCACTCCCGAACCTCTATGGCTTCCTTAGGGATGATGGGTTGAGAAATATGAGTGTTCAGCTCGTGCTCCAACACCCAAAGGCTACCGCGAAGGATGAAGTGATAGGTTTCAAAGCCTCGGTCAAAGGAATCGTTCAAACCGGTCTTGATCGCTGGATCGAAGAACCGACCTCCGGTTACCGCCGAACTTGGTATGGCTTCAGATCTGAATCCAGGAGGCCTCCATCCCATGATGACAAGATCAACATCGGATCGACTATGAGCTTCACCCGTAAGGCTCGTCTGGTTAGACTGAGCTTGAGGGACCTTTAGAGATTAGTCACCTTAGCTTCTAGTTGGTCAATCCTCTTCTTTGCCTCGGTCAACTCTGTCTCCATCTCAGCAAGCTGGCTAAGGGCCCGAGCCTTGTCGGACCGAGCCAAAGATGCTTCGTCCTTTGCCACTCGAAGCTTATCCTTGAGTGCAGCTCCTTGAGGGTGATCACCTTCCTCATGCATGACAGCCTGGACCCCTTGTTTGTGCGAAGTAGGACAAGGAACCTCCAACGATTTCTCATCAACATTAACTTGGACCCCTTGCTCATGGGAAATAGGATGAGAAGCCTCTGGCTGTTGAGGAACAAACTCCTTTCTTTAATCCTTCAACCTCCCATTGAGAAGTCTCTAAGGCGCTCTTCAGCTTCACATTCTTGATGAAAGAGGTATGAAGGCATCTCTGAAAAGTCTCCCAGGCCTCCACGATGGCGCTTCGCCCCTTTTTTGCCAGAGCTCGGCCATGCTCGGTGATCCTTTCTCGCTGCATTGCCTGGGACATGCTTTCTTTGGTTGTCTTCATGTGATCACATGATGTTGCCAGCCTAGTCTCTAATGCTCAAATAGTAAAACTCATCTACATGGTTGACCGATTTGTCAGCAAAGAAGCAGAGATGTGCGTTGAGCAAGAAAGGGAAAAAAAACTTACCATCAAGGTGCTATGATATGTACTTAGAAGTGCCTCCTCATCCATCATACCAGAAAGGTACTCTGTCTCAAGGAGGTATTAATCCTTTAACTATCTCCCATGATCGGTGGTACCTAAAGCTTATCAAGTTATCTTCCTTGCTCGATTGATTAGAAGCAAGAAGATGAAGGGTTTGCTTGGGAGGAGCAGGAAAAGAAAGACTCGGTGGAGGACGGCAAGGTAAAGCTCCCACCACGCATTGGGAAGGACCTGCAGTCACCTCTACAACTTAGGTTGCCACAACAACCGCTCCTTTCTCGACCTCCTTGACTTTGAAAAAGTCCGTTGCTGCCCTTAGAGTCACTTGTACAGGCTGACCTCCAGCCTCTCTACAAGCAACCTGAGATGACCCGATCGCTATATCCAAAATCTCGATAATGGTGATGGACGAAGACCCCACCACAACACCTTGGTCCGTGGCCTTCACTATGTCCAAAGGAGTCGCCTCAATGACAAACGCATCCACCCTCGACTTAACGAGTGGTTTTGAAGCCTCGACTCCAACCTTAGCAGACCAAACAATCAACACTTGGAAGCGGCTATGTCAGGAAGTCTCCTTCGGTCACCATCAAACTCAGTTTGGTAGTCTCAGTAGGTAGACCATTGACTCTCACCTCAATTGGAAGAGCACCATTGGCCATGCCTGGAGAAGGTCCGGTAGAAAGGGTTTCGCTAAGAATACCGGGAATGGCTAAATCCTAATTTCCTGCACCTTGCCTCAGATCAATGCTCGCACAATCTCCTCACTTAATGGTCTCCTAGCCTCGATAGTTTGGACACCAATCTTCGCTTTTATTTGTGGCATGTCTCTGACGATGCCTAGAGAAGGCTCGGCTTGGGGAGCAAATCCCGAGAGATTGGGAATAGATGAGCTCTGTCCTCCCTCTCCTTGTCTTGCCACAGTATGTCTGACCTTCTCTTCAACCTTGGCAAGCCAACTAGCAATTTCTCAGTAAATCTCATTCCTGTTCAAGTCAAAGAACCATAAGATGAGGACATATACGCAAGGGAAGAGAAGAAGCTGGATGCAAAAAAGAGGATTCATTCATTTCTAACAATTTCAAAAAATTACAAAGTTCTATCAATCAGAATTACAAAAAAGAGAAAATTCATGAGTGTGATTCAACATCACCCTCTACATTCCCATCTTTTCCCACATCGGACGAACCGCTGTTCAAAGAAGATGAGACTGTTGATACAAGGCTTAGATCGAGTCTCGAAAACTATGCCCTGACCATTGGTGGGAGCCAGTGAAGAAGGCTTCTCGCCATGATACAAAGACCTCATGGAAGGCCTCACTTCGCCTGAAGTCCTCTACGTCTTTAGCAGCAGCCTTTACGAGATGATATTCGGCGGTTGCAACCTCATCTGCCAGTCGGAATTGGGCCATCCTTGCCTGGGTCACCTCCTCCCCGGCCTGGTCTGTAGCTCTTTCAACCTTTGCTGCTTGTCCCTGTGCAAGTACGGCTTCGGCCTTGCTCTCCTGGGCTACCTTTATTCTGAAGTTCTTAGCTTCTTCCTGAGAAGTCTTGGCCTCCCTTAAGGCCACCTCTACGGCATTGTCTTGGGACTTCTTCGTGGCAAGCTGCTCCTCTAATTGCGCTAGGGTAGACTGTAGCCATGTCTCAGCTGCTTCTTGCTCCCCCTCAACCTCTTGGAGATGACGGCAAAGCAGGTGAGTTTCTTTGTGTAGTCATCAAACCTGCTGAAGTAGACCCCACGTTGTGAAAGCTCCTTGAAAAACAACTCCAAATTAAAAGAAAGTATACCAAAAGAAGAGTCAAAGGTGAAGTTTTACCTTGGTGACGTCTCGAAGACATTGTGTGAAGGATTGTGCTTGCGGCCTCGCCGCTTTGGCTGAAGGTACCAGCTCTCTCAACAACTTTGCGTAAGCTTTAGTTGCTGACTCAGAATCGACAGTGGAAGGTGGTAGAATGGTCAAAGGGAGTGAAGCATCTCCTCCTGCTGTGACAGGAAGAACATCCCTAGTAGGGATTGCCTCGACCATAGCAGCCTTGGGCAAAGGAGCTACATGCTTCCTCTTGGATCGCTTCTCTGCAACCTTGGCAACTTTGGGCTTAGTAGCTTTAGATTCGATAGTCATTGTCCTGGAAGCTTTAGGCTTGGCAGTTTCAACCCCAGTAGTCGCAGCCTCAACTGCAGCAACTTCAGAAGGAGATAAGAGGATCCTCTTCCTCTTCTCTTTTTTATTTTTCTTCCTGAGAGGGCAGGGACCAGCTAGCTCCTTTCGAGGAAATGCTAAACTTGCATTAATGTAGAAAAGTTAGCATATTCCACCCCGCTATTTAAAAGAGAAACGAGCAGATGCTAAAACTCACTCATCGGAGCTGAACCATTGGAGTACGACCTCCTAAGAAGATCCTCCCGAAGAAGCTCGGAGTACGGTGGCACCATGAGCCATTTTAGCTCCTCAACCATCGCCTTTATCTTGGTCAGCTCCGAAAGATCCAATAGTGCAGATTTCGCTGGCACGCCTCAGTCGGAAATCCCTAGGGAGTTGGGGAGGATGTAAAGAATTGGCTCTTCCACTTATGACTAGAAGGACCAGAAGAAAAGTTGGTGATGCCCTTTCGAGGGGAAGCATACCATCATTCTCTGCTTCGAGGATGCGCTTTCACTTGGAATAGTTCCCGAAACATCTTTCGAAGAAGTACTCAATGTAGAAGGAAGCAGAAGAACCCAACTATCATTCATCAGGCATTGCAGACGAGTTGGGCAGGACAAAGCTAATATCACCCCAGCAGGTCGACAGTGACTTGGGAAGCAGGAGCCTAAGGCCAGCCTTTAGAGCTTCTCATATATGGCCACCTGGTTCCTGCAAGAAGTGACCCTTCCAGACAGACTGGGCACTTCAAGAACTATGCTTTTCGGGATCTCGTATTCCCCCAGGATTCACTCGAGATCATCGTCTTCCAGAGCCGTCTTAACGGTATCCAAGGTCTGATAAGCCTCGGGCACGTTTGTGGTAGGATCCTCAGAAATTGGGATAGGAGACGCCGGACTAGTGGGCCCCTGCTCCAGCGACTTTTCTAGAGGAGAAGTCATGGAGGTGAACACTAGACAAGAAAAGAAATAAAAAAGACCAAGAAGGAGAAGGATAGCGAGACCCACTGGAAATCTTAAACTTAGAAAAGGAAAGAATAGAGACGGTGGTGACAGGGCACTCCACCCTAAAGCAAAGGACAAAGTGAAGCGACATTCGCCTCTCCTGTCCCATTTTATAGCACGGCTTGACGATGAGGACGATTTGAGTGAACGATTTGATCAGCTTGCATGTGTCGGCATATTGCTGGACATCATCATGCCTCAAAGGCCGTGCACCATAATGCTCGCTTAACGAGGGGCGAATGCATATCTCCCATAAATGTGCATGTATGATCTTGTCCTCGAGTTATGGCCCCCACATGACCATGGCATCAGGACAAGCCTCAACATGGCCAAGCCCTAGAACTTTTGCACGAACCCGCCCGGGAGAATCAACTCGCTCGCTGATGCCATGACGAGTGCCTGAGCCATCGGAAGCCTCGGCCTTGGAAGTGGGAGGCAAATGATACACCTATCGATGACTCATCCATTGTGGCGCTGGCGACCTAAAGATAGCTCGACACGCATCCTCGTTGTAGGATGCCAAGAAATCGCCACTTGGATCTTTACGATCGTGCTGAGAAGAGTTCCAGTCTTCCACTCGCTAGACGACAAGCAGTAATTGCTGTTCTGCTCCTCTCCACTCATCGAGATCTGTTTCTCAACAAATTTCGGACCTGCGAGGCTATTATCCTCTAGCCACTAGAGTACGTTCTCACGTCTTTGGCAAAATAATGGCGTGCGTGTTCCCTCCGGCGATAGGTAACCACCTTCATCTACAAAAATCCAAATTCTCTGAGACCTTCCAGGTAAGTGAAGACTAACACCATATGCCTTCTCCTGGAGACGGCGTCCATACGAACTGGATCCTTCTCTCCCACAAAGTTTCAATCAAATCCGCTTCTCCTGGAACACTCCCTTCCCCAAAGGGTAGTCCGTAAGATCTCCATTTTTCTCCTCACTCCACTTTAAGCCAATTTTACTTCATACTTAGCTATCCTGTCGATCTCTCCTTGACAACTTGAACCTTTTTTTGTTTGCTTTTGCGGGAGATTGACTTAAGTATTGAAGGGTCCACCACTGGGGAACCTCTCCCGGTGCAAGAACTTTTCTGTCTTTGATGGTTTTGCAGGATCCGAATTATGGGATCAATCGCGGACTAGGTGCTAGCACCCCCTTAGGAGGCCTCGTCCGGCCATCCAGTGACCATCCATCTGCTCTCTCTAGCTCCAGCTCCATCGTCTAAGCTAGATCGGCTCCACGGCGGCAACAGTCTTTATTGACTTGGACAAAGTTTATGATAAGATATCAAAGAAAAGTAACTTAGTAGGCTTCAATAAACTAGCATGTATATAAATATTATATTGAAATATTTGAGGACATGTTTTCTGGGTCATTGATGGATATTAGGAGTTTTGGTACAATTGTATTTTCAATGACTATGGGCTTGCACCAAGGATCAGCACTAAGTTCATATCTTTATGCACTTATTGTGAATGAACTTAGTGCTAGTATTCGGGAAGATGTACCATGGTACTATATGTTAGTTGCGGATGACATGGTGCTGATTGATGAAAAGAAAACTAGTTTAAATGTTAAAGCGGATTTATCAAGGAAACTTTAGAGAATAAGGGCTTAAAACGTTAGCAGAACGAGGATGGTATATAGAATGTAAATTTAGTGAGAACAGAAATGAAGATGCAATATCAATTAAGATTGATGACCAAGAGATACCACAAAATGACTGATTTCATTACTTTAAGATCCATTATACAAAATGATTGGAAGGTAGCTGCAGATATATGTAATAGAATTAGAGCTTGTTGGATAAAATGGAGAGATGCATCTGAAATATTATATGATAGATGTAGACCTTGAAGATTTAAGGAAAAATTTTATACACCATGATAAAGCTTGCCATGTTGTATGGCTCAAAGCGCTGGGCAATAAATAATGTACAGGAAAATAAGTTGAATGCAATAGAAATAAGAATATTAAGATGAATGTATGGTAAAATTTTAGAAAGGATAAAATAAGAAATGAACATATTAGAGGAGCTGCAGGAGTTGCATAAATTTAAAACAAAGTGATGAAAAATTGATTGAGATGGCATAGGTTTGTGGAACAAAGATATGAGAGGGTTTAATAAGAAGAGGTACTTTGGTTTGCATGGAAGGTTGTAAGAAAAGGAGGGAAATATGTAAAAGTAATATGGATGGAGATTGTGAGGAAAGATACGAAGGTGACTCAAAATAGGAGCACTTAGCAACTAGGGATCCACAAATTGACCCCAAATAGTTGGGAAAGGCTTGATGATTATGATTTTGATTATGATCAATGGATGAATCAATTTGCATTTGTGGGTTTGGGTGTCTAGGTGTTTGTGTGTGCATGGGTGATGGTATTATATGTTTTTAATTATTTACATATTTTGATTATCAATATGTTGTCAATTTTAATGTTCAAGATTCCTTAGGTTCTTGGCTAGGTTGTCAAGCTAACTCACTTCTGTTACCTTTTAGGTCGAGTTTTTTTGGTTTTTATGAACTATGCCTTGAAGAGATTTAGGAGAAATTCTACGCGGTCATCTTCACTCCATGGGATCTTAAATATCCATTTCTTAGCATTTTTGGTAACTTGAGTTAATGTGTGGTTGGTATCCCTTTTTGTGAAGTGAAAAATAATTGAGGTCTTTGATGGATGTTAAAAAAAGAAACAAGGTAATTTTGAGGATTAATCAGCGACTTCATCAGGAAAAGCATTAAATGAGTACTTGGGTGGTGTTGGGGTAGAAATCTGTGAAGACGCCGGAGGTAGCTGGAGTTGGAAAGATGAGGCCACTGACTGGACCTGCAAAATAAAATCCTAATCGGAGGTGGGTGGCTTCGGTAGGATCCTCCGACGCTCAAGTCAGTTTTTCGGCCAATTGGAATAGAGTGCTCAGGAAAATAGAGAAACAGAATAACGGGAAGGAGAAGAGAGCTTAGAGAAAAATATATCTAGAGGGTCCTTTTTATAGACTGAGCGTGTAATAAATTGATGGTGATAGCCGCAATCGTCTGGTAGTGGACTACTCAGGCCACATGGAGTTTGTTACGAAGGATGAGTTGTCATTTGTCGCTACTTGCGGACGATTGAGATCCATTTGCTGGAGCTCAGATGTAGAATGAAGACTTTAGCATACGCAGTGAACTGGTAACCGACCGAGGTCTGTTGGGGCAATGTCTAGTAGCTTTAAGGAGTTTGGAAGCTTCCTAGGTTGTGTGCAAGCAGGTGCCTCCTAAATTGAGATCTGAAGTTCTGTGCTCCATCCTTCACGGAGCGGTCGTCATGAATTAGTGATTCGACGAGGTTCTTTTGGATGGCTTCAGCTGACAGGCATAGCATGGACTAAGTAGGTCTACGACTGGCTGAGAGAAGCTCGTCTTAAAGGATATTCGAATGGAAGGACCTCGGTTGAAGGAAGCATGACTGAAAAGAGTGCGTCCGGAAGGGATCCGCCTGGAAGGAGCACTGTCGGAAGGAGCGTGATTGGAGTTCATCCGAAAGAAGTTCGATTGGAAGGAGCGCCGCCGGAAGAAACGTGACTGGAGGAGTTCATCCGGAAGGAGGTCGATTGGAAGGAGCGTTGGAGTTCATCCGAAAGAAGTTCGATTGGAAGGAGCGCCGTCGGAAGAAACGTGACTGGAGGAGTTCATCCGGAAGGAGGTCGATTGGAAGGAGCGTTGGAGTTCATCCGAAAGAAGTTCGATTGGAAGGAGCGCCGTCAGAAGAAACGTGACTGGAGGAGTTCATCCGGAAGGAGGTCGATTGGAAGAAGCGTTGCCGGGAGGAGCGCGATTGAAAAGAGCGCTATTGGGAGGAGCACGATTGGAGGAGTTCATCCGAAAGGAGATCGATTGGAAGGAGTTCGTCCGGAAGGAGTTCGACTGGAAGGAGCGCTTTGTCCGCAATATAGAACTTCAACTGTCTTCAAAACTCGTCATCAATCAAGGTCGGGAGGGTGAAACTTCGGTCCTACCATTCATTCTAAGTTAAGAAGTAAGGTTAATTAAATTATAGTTCTCCTTTATTGTTCAAGATCGTTTGGCCGAGTTTCAATATGCCTTCGACAAGTTCCGCGGTATGGATTTGTAGTTGGGAGGATCGACGAATTCCTTCAAAATGGGAGTCGGCGGCTAAAAACTTCGACGGAGGTTATTTTATCCCCAACATTTGTCCCCCTACTCCCGAGTTCAAATTTCAAATGGAGTATAAAAAAATTACTGCAGCCGAAGTCCTTTATCAGCTTTTCACTCTCGGAGAATGAAATCTTTTGGCTTTTCTGAATTAGCGCCGAGGATTAATGCCGAATCATCTGAAAGAATAAATTTTCTCAAAGGTTCGTCTGGCACGGAACTCCATGTACGACGCAATTATTGTTTTGTCAGGCGCCAGGAATGAGTGGGACACATGACGGGTTGGGGTCGGCTGAAGAGGTCCTGTAATCATAACTTTCTCTATTTTCGTATGCCTATTTAAGTCCTTTTTCTTCTCTTTTCCAGCTCTTCATCTCTGCCCGAGTTTCCCTTCTTCCTTCATCCGTTCTTCTCCATCTTAGGGTGCTCTAGCCTTTTCGTCAATTTTTCGGCCATCAACAATTGGTTCCAGCCCCCTCGACCGCCTCACCTTGTTTCTTCTCGTTCACAACCCTTTCGGTCGTCGGAGTCCCTCCCGGCTGCATCTCATCTTTTGGTCATCTCCTTACCGACCTAGGTTAGTCCTCCACCGCCCTTTCTTCTTTTCTTTTGTTTTTTGGCCTTTTAGTCTTCTATATAAGTTTCACTGTTCTTATCCTAAGGTTTTATAATCTTTTCTCGCTGCTTTCTCGGAGATTTTTAAGTTTCTTTTGATTCGAATGTCTTTTGAAACTTCATGGTCGTCCGGTTCTAGGAGTCCATTTGGTCCGTCCTTTCAAAACCCCAACTCCAAAGAAGAGATTGAACTTAGGGATGTATCCTAACCGAACTTCATATCCGGAACCATTTCTTGTTCCCTATCCTCTGACGATCCTTCTTCAATTAGAATCCAATATGGAATCCCTCTTGAGTATGAATTAGAACTCGGACCAAGCGACGGGCTTGTTCCCCTCCAGGCTGTTTTTGTCTATACCTAGAAGCTTTTCGCGGCGGACTGAGACTTCCTCTTCCCTCTTTGGTAGTTGCCTTTTTCCGCTTTTTGAACATCTACTTTGCTTTTATAATGCCGAACTCCTTTAGATTTATTATCGGGTTCATCTTTTTTTTGTCTCTCTGCTGAAGTTCGTCCAACCATCTCCCTGTTCCGGAGCTACTATACCTTTAAACGTCAACCTTCCGCGAAGGATTGGTAGTACTTCGCCCCCCAGTTTGGTAAGAAAGGATTGTTGAAAGGAGCTCCTTCCATTCACAATTGGAAGAAATTCTTCTTTGTGTCCTGTCCAACTCTTGAATTAGGACTTCCCCCTTGGGGCCTTCTAAGAGAATCGGTTCGTCAAGCTCCCGGATTAGATAGGCAAAATCTTGACTCCAATAAACCGAAGGGTTACAAAGTTCCACCACTGTCCGAACTTCTCTATGAGCAACTCTTGTTCAACTTCGGCCTTAGTCCTCTTAATCCAGCAGGTAATCGGCCGAAGTCTGTGAACTAAGTTTTTTACTTTTCCACTCTAACCGTACTTTTCTTTTTTTTACTGTAGAAATAGATGCCCAAGCGGTTAAAGTGCTTACGAGAGGGCTCCCGACCCACAAGAGGAAAGGGAAGGCACCCGGCGAGAGTTCGAAAAAAGCAAGAGTTGATGTTCCGAGCTCCATGGCTCTTGCTAGTGCTACCGATGCTGCTGAGGTTGTCTCTGCCTTTTTAGCTCGAAGCTTCTCCTGCCGTCGAGTTCGGTGCCACTATCGAGGTCACTGGGCCTCCGATGTCGTCGAGCCCTCCTGTCGAGGCCTGAGTCCCAGAACCTCCTACCGAAAGGGAGGAGGCGGAGAAGAAGATGAAAAGGGCCTTAAGAAAGTCTTAGTGGAAGATTCGCCGCAACGGGCCCAACAGTTTCGACGAGGAGTTGGGGGAGAACCCCTTCAATAATCATGAAATCGTCAGGGATTTGGTCGATGGGTTCACCATATCCGAAGTTGTAGATAGAATTGTTGATGCTGATGTCGATCAACGTGCTTAGGATTCACTTGGATCCTTTCTTGAGGTAGTTACCTCATCATTCCCTTTCTCTTTAAATTTCTTAATGATTCCTCATCCTCACAACCCATTTCATCATCATTTTTTTTAACAGATGGGCCACCAATTGCTTGGCTACATCAGATCATTGAACCGCTTAAAGTCGGAGTTGGTGAAGGCCCAAGAGGATTATCAAGCCAAGGCGAGTGCTTTATTAAGGAGAGAGACGAGGTCGACCACCTTTTAAAGAAAAAACTATCGAGGTTGAGTCTTCAAGAAGCGCTTTATGAGGAAGAAACATTAGCGGGGTTAAAGACCCGCCTTGGCCTTGGAAGAGGAGAGGAGGAAAAAGGCTGAAGCCAAGACTGTCGAATTGAAGGAGCAGATTTTCAGATAGATCTCGGAGGCGACGGCCTAGGCAATAGAGGAGTTCAAGATCTCCTTTGAAATTAGAGACCTGAACGTCAAGTTCAGCTAAGAGGCCTTCAACAAGGGGTTCGAGCTCTATGAGGATAGGGTGGCCAGTAAGTTTTCCAAGCTTGACCTCGGCTTCTTGGATGAAGGAGCTCTTGAAGGCGAAGCGGAACCATCCACTGCCACGATTGACCTCTCCCTTGCCGAGCTTGCTGTTGAAGAGTCGAGGCCGACTGATGCTGTGACGAACTCCTCGACCGCTCCCCCAGAGGTCTGAGATCTCTTTTCGTTGTATTTTCTTTTTCATTTTCTTCTTGTACTTGGATATTTCGAATTAATGAAAAAAAAATTCTTTATTTTTATGTCGTGGTATGCTAGTGTTTTAGAATGCCCATAGCGAAGATAATCATAATTCACCTCCTCCTGTCGATGCCACATCGTTATCCTAAGGCCTTCCTCTGAGACCCATCATTAAGGACCTGAAGAGGAAGAAATTGAAGAAAGTGGAGGATGAGCTTCAGAGTTTGAAGAAGCGCTATTCGAAAGCTACAGTTGAAGTCATCCGCCTTCGGCAGGTCTGCAAAAAGGATGCTTGGACTATATCAATAACAAGCGCCATTTGACTGAAGAACTGGAATGGGCGAAGAAGCTCGGCAGCGAGAAGGCTTGGACTTTGACTGCCAAGGCATGCTCTTTGGAAGTTGAGTTGAAGGCCACATAAGAGAGGATTCAAATACTCGAAGGAAGTTCAGCATGGTTCACCAATCGGACTAAGTATAGCTGGGATTGGTCGAAAAGGTTCTCCAAATTATAGGGTCAGTTACAAGCAGTCGAAGACTCAATGATTATAGGCGAGGTTGGTGTGGTCAAGTTGCCGTTCTTCAACATAAACTCCAAAAGGCTGATGGTGAGATCGTCTAACTTCGGCAGCAACTGTCGGATAAAGTTCAAGCGGGCTCGAGTAGAGACTCACAGGAGATTCTTTCTTTGAGAGGCACTTTAGAGAGTCTGTCCGTAGCATAGGAAAAAGACAGTTGAGCTGCGTGAATTGAAGATTGAAATGGTGTACCAAAAGGACATCATGAAAGATGCCGAAGTCGAATCTGCAGTTCTAAGGAAAAGGCTGAGGGAGATGGAGGAGTTACGCAGATGGGAGAGGATGCTGAGGGAGAGTTTGGCGACTCGACAGAGACTCAAGGAGGTTGAAGGTCTGAAACTCTTCCTTGTGATGACTGGAGCTGGTAGTCCGAAGTCCGACCTCGAATAGGACTTCATCTCTTTTTTTTGTAACTGGTCTTGCGGACCTTCCCATGTATCGAATTTTTTATTTTAATGAAAACACTATTTTGATTGCTTTATCTTCGTCGTATGCTCGCATAGTTTTTCACTCCCTCTTCCCCTTTTTGTGTTCGCAATCGTAAAGCTATCCTTCAAGAATGGTTGTAGTTTGCCGCAACATATGTACTCTTTGATGATGATGGCCCTTGGGTACGTTTTTTTCTCTGTTTGCGTAATTGGGTCTTCGCATCTTTCATGTCTGGACGAGGTCCCTTGATCCCATCTGTGGTTGATTACGACTTCCGCTTGGATGAAATCATCCTCCATTCTTGAATATTAAAGATTTTTTCTTATGTCAGGACGAGGTTCTCCTGTTCCTGACATATTTGATCTTTTCTCCTGTTAGAACGAGATTTTCCTCCTGTTCCTAATACGGTTGGCTTTTATCTTTATTAGGACGAGGTCCTCCTATTCTTAACAAAGTCATTGGAGCACATAAGGGCCATTAAGAGGGCCTCTTCCCTCCCATCTTAAATAACCAGAGGTCTTCATCAGTGTCAGGACGAGGTCCTTCTGTTCCTGACACGGTTAGCCTTTATCCTTGTTAGGACAAGATTCTCCTGTTCCTAACAAGGTTATCGGGGCACGAAAGGGCTGTTGAGAGAGCCTGTCCTCTTTGACTCGTGTCAGGACAAGGTTCTCCTGTTCTTAACACGGTTAGCTTTTACTTTTGTCAGGATGAGGTCCTCCTGTCCCTAACAAAGTCATTGGAGCACAAAAGGACCTCTCTTTCTGTCTTAAACAATCGGAGGTCTTCATCCATGTCAGGACGAGGTTCTCCTGTTCTTGACACGGTTAGTCTTTACCCTTATTAGGATGAGGTTCTCCTGTTCCTAACAAGGCATCGAGGTACAAAAGGGCCGTTGAGAGGGCCTCTTTTCTTTGACCCATGTCAGGATGAGGTTCTCCTATTCTTGACACGGTTGGCTTCTACCTTTGTTAGGATGAAGTCCTCCTGTCTCCAACAAAGTCATTGGGGCACAAAAGGACCATTGAAGGGGCCTCCCTTTCTCCTATCTAAAACAACTGGAAATCTTCATCCGTATCAAGATAAGGTTTTCCTCTTGTTCCTGACATGGTTAGCCTTTACCCTTGTTAGGACGAGGTTCTCCTCTTGTTCCTAACGAGGTCATCGGGATATGAAAGGGCCGTTGAGAGGGCCTCTCTCCTTTGACCCATGTCAGGATAAGGTTCTCTTTCTATTCCTGACACGGTTGGCTTTTTTTTTTTGTTAAGGCGAGGTCCTCCTGTCCCTAACAAAGTCATTGGGGCATAAAATGGCCGTTGAAGGGGCCTCTCCTCTTCTGTATTAAATAACCGAAGGTCTTCATCCATATCAGGACTAGATTCTCCTCCTGTTCCTGACACGATTAGCCTTTACTCTTGGTAGGATGAGGTTCTTCTATTTCTAACAAGGTCATCAGGGCACGAAAGGACCGTTGAGAGGGCCTCTCTCCTTTGACCCATGTCAGGAAGAGGTTCTCCTGTTCCTGATACGGTTGGTTTTTTCTTTTGTTAGGATGAGGTCCTCCTATTCCTAACAAAATCATTAGGGCATAAAAAGGACCCCTCCTGTCTTAAACAATCAGAGGCCTTCTACTTCATTTAAAAATAGAGCTCGGTTAAGTTGTTTCCTGTTATCATATAGTTTTGTACCAAGGAACAACAATATTGAACTAAGAAAATTTTATTGAAGCAAGATTATTGATAATACATTCGCAAGTTTTTCGAGTTCCAAGGTCGTGGGAGTGCTGATCCTCCGAGCTTCTTTAGGTAATATGTTCCTGGTTGGACGACTTCCACGATCTCATAGGGGCCTTCCTAGTTTGGGACGAGGTTTCCTTGATTTTGAGGTTGCGAAACATTTGCTCGCCGAAGCATCAGATCTTCTACTTTGAATGTCTTGCTTCTGATCTTGGAGTTGTAGTAGCGGGCTACTTTCTGCTTATAGGCTGCCATTTGGATTTGAGCCTTCTCTCGCTTTTCTTCCAACAAATCGAGATTTGCCCTGAGATCCTGTGAGTTGTTTTGCTCACTAAAGGTTTCAACTCATGCTGAAGGAAGTTCAAGCTTAATTGGGATGACTGTCTCTATCCCAAAAGCCAATGCAAAAGGGGTTTCTCCAGTTGGTAACCTTTGAGTGGTTCCGTAAGCCCAGAGCACATGATAAAATTCATCCACACAGGTTCCTTCTGCTCTTTCAAGCCTAACCTTTATCCCTTGAAGCAAAGTTCTGTTAGTTACTTCAGTCTCACCATTTGTCTGTGGATGAGCTACTGATATGAAGTGGTGAGAAATATTCAAGTTTTCACAAAATTCAGCAAACTTCGCTCCTGCAAACTAGCGTCTATTATCAGTAATTAATGTTCGTGGTAGACCAAATCTACAAACTATCGACTTCTAGACGAAGTTCTGCACTTTGGCTTCAGTGATCTTCGTCAGAGGTTCGGCCTCAATCCACTTAGTGAAATAATCTACGGCTACCAGTAGGAACTTTCATAGTCCAGGCGCCATGGGAAAAAACCCAAGTATGTCCATCCCCCATTGTGCAAACAGACAAGGAGCACTTAACAGTTTGAGCTGCGAAGCCGGCTGTCTTTGAATGTTTGCATTTTTCTAACATCCGTCGCACTTCCTTACATAATTTATTGCATCTTGGTGCATTGTTAGTCAGTAGTATCCCTGCCGAAGCAATTTATATGATAAGGATCTCACCTCCAGATGATTTTCGCATATTATTTCATGAACTTCTCTCAAAGCATAATCAGCTTCGGAAGGTCGGAGATATTTGAGTGGCAGGGAGTACGACCTCTTGTATAGCTTTTCATATAAGACGTAGCGGGAAGCCCGATTTCTTAACTTTCGAGCCTTTTTGTGGTCTTTAGGAAGAACTCCATCTCTGAGATAAGAGATCAACGGATCGATTCAGCTGGGCTCGTGATTGATTTGCATTACTGCCTGGGGTTCTTCAGAACTTGGTCGCTGCAGAACTTCATAGAGGATTTCTTTCAGCAGTTCATTTGGGGTTGAGGTGGCCAACTTAGAGAGGAGATCACCTCTGATATTTTCTGCCCTAGGGATCTGCTGGATATCAAAACTGACGAAGGCTGAACTTAAACTCTTCACTCTTTCCAAGTACTTCATACTTTCTTCCTGAGCTTCAAAGGTGCTACTGACTTATCCTACCACTAGTTGAGAATCACTATAAACCTTCAAATGTTTCGGTCCCAATTCTTTAGCTATCTTTAGCGCTGAGATCAGAGCTTCATATTCTACTTCGTTATTTGTAGCGAGGAACTTGAAGCGCAAAGTATATTCGGCTACAACTCCTTCCGAATTGACGAGAATCAAGCCTGCACCCATCCGAGAAGCATTATATGAACCGTCCACATGCAATGCCCAAAAGTTCTCAGGGAGGTTAGCCTTTTCTGCAAGGGAGCCAGGGATATGAATTTCTTGGTGCTCTGGTTCGATTGCATTCGGAATAGTGCACTTCACTGTAAAATCGGCTAATATTTGAGCTTTGATGGATGGTCGAGGTTGAAAATGAATGTCAAATTCAGTTAACTCAATCGCCCACTTTGCTATTCTTCCATAGGTATCAGGCCGATGAAAAACTATTTTGATGGGTTGATCAGTAAGGAGAGTAATCGTGTGTCCCTAGAAATAAGGTCGGAGCTTCTTGGCTGTAATCAACAAGGCATAAATTAGTTTTTCTAATTTAGTGTACCTTGTTTCTGCATCCTCAGGACTCGGCTTATATAGTAGATTGGCTTCTGAACCTTGGCTTCTTCTCTGACTAGGACGGCTCCAATAGCTGCGGGGGACATAGCGAGGTACAAGAACAGCTCTTCTCCAGGTTCCGGTTTCGCTAGGAGCGGGGGTGAACTAAGATAGTTTTTCAATTCTTCAAGAGCCTGCTGGCATTTAGGAGTCCAGTTGAAGTTCTTAAGCTGTTTGAGTACTTGGAAGAAGGGCATGCAGTGCTCCGCCGATCTTTGAAACGAAGCAATTCAGGGCCGCTACTTTTTCTGTGAGGCGTTGAACTTCTTTTATCGTTTTTGGGGCAGTCATCTCTTAGATGGCTTTGATCTTTTTTGGGTTGGCTTCAATGCCGCGGCTTGACACCATGAATCTCAGGAACTTTCTCAAGGTTACTCTGAAAGCGCATTTTGTGGGATTCGGCTTCATCTTGTACTTTCGGAGGGTACTGACGGTCTTCTCAAGATTGGCAATATGATTTGGTGAAGATCGGCTTTTAACCAACATGTCATCTACATGGATCTTTATGTTTCGATTGATCTGCTCCTTGAAGATCTTATTTACCAGGCGCTAATAAATTGCTCCTGCATTTTTAAGTCCAAAGGGTATAATCCTGTAACAATAAGATCACGGTCAATAATAAAAGCAGTCTTCTTCTCATCCTTTGGTGCCATCTGGATTTGATTATAGTCGGAGAAGGCATCCATGAAGGTGAGGAGTTCATGGTCTGAAGTTGCATCTACTAGTTGGTCAATCTTGGGTAAAGGGTAGCTGTCTTTTGGGCAAGCTATATTCAAGTCTGTGAAGTCTATGCACATCCTCTACTTGCCATTCGCCTTTTTAACGAGAACGACATTTGCGATCCAGTCCAAGTAGAGCACTTTCCGAATGAATCTTGCTTTGAAGAGCTTGTCGACCTTGTCCATAATAGCCTTCTGCCTTTCTGGTGCAAAACTACGCTTTTGCTTCACTGGCCGATGCTTAAGGTCCACATCCAGACGATGCTTTATTACTTCCGCATCAATCCTGGCATATTTGCAGGCATCCAGGCAAAAACATCAGCTTTTCTTTGCAAAAAGGTGACGAGTTGCTTTCTGACTTCTCCTTTCAGATTCGAGCCGATCTTTACAGTGTGTTCCTTATTCCTATCATTTAAAGAGATTTCCATAAGGTCGTCGATGGGTTCCCTCCTTTCTTCAGACAGATCATCACGGGCATCGAGCCTTTATACGGGCAAGGATCTGCTTGCCTTCCTTCCTGTAGGGCAATATTATAACAGTGCCGAGCTAGTGCCTGATCTCCTTTGACCTCCCTAACTTCATGCCTTGTCGGGAACTTCATTTTTAGGTAGTAAGTCGAAACCACAGCTCAGAGTGCATTTAAACCTGGTCGGCCAAGAATGGCATTGTAAGCAGAGGGCGTCTTTACCAGGCAGAAGAATGTGTATTGACTTCAAGAAGTTGAACAAGGCCTGCCCAAAGGATAGCTACCTTCTGCCTAGAATTGATCAACTAGTGGATGCAACCTCAGGCCATGAGCCCCTCACCTTTATGGATGCCTTTTTCGGTTACAATCAAATCCGGATGGCATCAGAGGACAAGGAGAAAACTATCTCTATTACTGATCGTGGTCTTTATTGTTACAGGGTCATGCCCTTCGGGCTTAAAAATGCAGGCGCAACCTACCAATGCCTGGTCAAAAGATCTTCAAAGAGCAGATCGGCTGCAACATGGAGGTCTACATGGATGATATGCTTGTCAAGAGCCGGACCTTGTCCAATCATATCATCGACCTTGAAGAGACCTCAACACCCTTCGAAGATACAAGATGAAGCTGAACCCGACTAAATGGGCCTTTGTAGTGATCTTAAGAAAATTCTTGGGGTTCATGGTCTTAAGGCTGGGGATCGAGGCTAATCCAGAGAAAGATCTGAGCGATCCAGGAGATGACTGTCTCAAAATCAATAAAAGAAGTTCAGCGCCTGACCGAAAAGGTGGCATCCTTAAATCGCTTTGTCTCGAAGTCGGTCGAGCGATGTATGCCCTTCTTCCAAGTCCTTAAGCAACCGAAGAACTTCTGCTGGACGGCAGAGTGCCAACAGGCATTCGAAGAACTCAAGAGCTACCTCGGTTCACCCCCACTGTTAGCAAAGCTTGAGCCTGGAGAAGAATTGTTTTTGTACCTAGCGGTCTCTCCTGCAGCCCTAGCAGCGGTCCTGGTCAAGAAAGAGGCAAAAGTGCAATGGTCGATCTATTACATGAGCCGAGTCTTGAGAGATGCGGAGACCAGGTACACTAAATTGAAAAAATTGACTTACGCTCTTCTGATTGCAACTAGGAGACTTCGATCCTACTTCCAGGGGCATATTATAACACTCACCGACCAACCAATCAAAGCAGTCCTTCATCGAACAGACACGTCTGGAAGAGTAGCGAAATGGGCAATTGAACTTACAGAATTTGATATCAACTTCCAACCTCGGCCATTAATCAAAGCCCAAATACTGGTAGATTTTATAGTGGAATGTACCGTTCCGGATGAAGCCGAGCTTGAACGGAATGAAACCAGCATTCCATGGTTGCAGCCGAGCTCCTCTGAAGAAAGGGCTGACCTTCCTAAAAGGTTTTGAGTCTTATATGTTGATGGCTCGTCTAATGCTTCTGGTGCGGGTGCAGGACTGATCTTGGTTAATCTGGAGGGAGTCATTGCTGAATATGCGCTACACTTTGAGTTTTCTGCGACTAATAATGGGGCCGAATATGAAGCTCTGATCGCAGGGTTAAAGATAGCTAAAGAGTTGGAAGTGGATCGGCTTCAGGTCTACAGTGATTTCTAATTGGTGGTCGGACAAGTTAGTGGTAATTATGAGTTTCGAGAAAGCATGATAAACTATCTCGAGCAAGTGAAGAACTTGATCTTGGTATTCAACCATTTTGACATCAAGCAGACCTTAAGAGCAGAAAACACTAGGGCCGACCTCTCTAAGTTGGCAACATTGGCCCTAACTGAACTGCCCAAGGAAGTCTTCTTCGAAGTCTTGAAACACCCAAGCTCAGAAGAGCGGCAGTCTATAATGTAGGTTGACCACGAGCCATGTTGGATTGACCTACTGGTTGCTTATCTTAAAGATGGAGTTCTTCCTTATGATTCGAAAGAAGCTCGGAAACTCAGAAATTGAGCATCCCGATATATTCTGTATGAAGGCAAGCTGTATAAAAGGTCATATTGCTTACCGCTCTTAAGATGTCTCTGACCTTCAAAAGCCGACTTTGCGTTATGGGAGGTGCATGAAGGAATCTACGGAAGTCATGCAGGGTCCGATCCTTATCGCACAGACTACTTCGATAGGGTTACTATTGGACGACGTTATACCATGATTTTATAGAATGTCAAAAAATATGATCACTGTCAAAGAAATGCAAAATCCAAAGACAACCGACCTCCGAACTTACACCCCTGAGCATCCCGTGACCATTTGCACAATAGGGCATGGATATACTCGGACCTCTTCCCATAGCATCTGGACAGCGGAAGTTTCTTCCGGTAGTAATCGACTATTTTACAAAATGGATTGAGGCCGAGCCTCTAGTGAAAATCACTGAAGCAAAAGTGTAGGACTTCTTCCGGAAGTCGATTATTTGCAGATTTGGCTTGCCTCAAACCCTTATAACAGATAATGGGCGACAGTTTGCTGGAACAAAGTTTGTCGAGTTTTGTGAAGACTTAAATATCTTCCATCATTTTACATCAGTAGCCCATCCACAAGCAAACGGCAAAGCCGAAGTAACCAACAGAACCCTGCTCCAGGATATCAAAGCAAGACTTTAGAGAGCAAGGAAATCTGGGTAGATGAACTCTATCATGTGCTCTGGGCATCTTGAACTACCCAAAGATTGCCAACTGGAGAGACTCCTTTCGCCTTAGCCTTCGGAACAGAAGCAGTCATCTCAATAGAGTTTAAACTTCCATCAGTATGGGTCGTGACCTTTAATGAGTAGTGCAATTCGCAGGACCTCAGAGCTAACCTCAACCTACTGGAGGAAAAACAAGAAGAAGCTCAAGTTCAGATGGCTGCTTATAGATGAAGGGTGGCCCGATGCTACAATTCTAGAGTCAAGAGCAAAGTGTTCAGAGTGGAGGACTTGGTGTTTAGGCGAGCAGCTATTTCTCAGCCACAGAATCAAGGGAAGCTCGCCCCAAATTGGGAAGGACCCTACGAAGTCGAGGAAGTCATCCGGCTCGGGACATACTATTTGAGGGAGCTGGAAGGAGCAGATCTATCCCGACTATGGAATTCGGAAAACCTACGAATGTATTATCAATGATTTGGTTGCAATGAAATCCCCTTTAACATCCTAATCTTTATTGCATATCTGTAATGATGGAGGGTTATCTCTCGAACTTGACCATGCGACGAGCACAGCCATGTTAGAAACAGGAGGACCTCGTTCTAACTTGAGCAAGGCTGAAGGCTTCGTTGACTTAAGATGAAATGAGGGGAGAGGCCCTGACAACGGTCCTAATGTGTCCTTATAGTCATGTTAGGAATAGGAGGATCTCGTCCTAACATGAGCAAGGCGAAGGCCTCGTTGACTTAAGATGAGATGAGGGGAGAGTCCCTGACAATGGTTCTAATGTGCCTTACAGCCATGTTAGGAATAGGAGGACCTCGTCTTAACATGAGCAAGATCGAAGGCCTCGTTGACTTAAGACGAGATGAGGAGAGAGGCTCTGACAATGGCCCTAATGTGCCCCTATAGCCATGTTAGGAACAGGAGGACCTTGTCCTAATATGACTAAGGTCGAAGGCCTCGTTGACTTAAGACGAGATGAGAGAAGAAGCCCTGACAACGGTCTTAATGTGCCCCTACAGCCATGTTAGGAACAGGAGGAGGATCTCGTCCTAACATGAGCAAGGTCGAAGGTCTCGTTGACTTAAGATGAGATGAGGGGAGAGGCCCTGACAACGACCCTAACGTGCCCTTATAGTCATGTTAGGAATAGGGGGAGAACCTCGTCTTAATGTAAGTAAATCTGAGAAACTTGCTAACCTAAGCCGAGGAAAAAAGGGCAGCCCATCCAGTGGTCCCAAGCGAACCTCCAATCTAAAGCAAAGGGAAGGGAGAAACCCTGTCACTAATCCCCACGCATTTCTCCTACGACTATCCGACCGTATGAGATGCAAGAAGGAAAATCGCGCCCAGGTCCATAAAAAGAACCTCGGATAGGTATCCATAACAACCACTTCATCGAAAGACTATACAGAAGAAAGACGAGGTGAGGAAAATGAAGCCACAAACAAGCATTGAGTACATGTAAGGCGAATAATGGCGAAGAAAGGTACTGTTTCATTGCATATGTTAAGTTTGTTACAGGCAAAATAAAAGTCGACAAGACTGATTACACAAGTCGATTACAAGCAAGACGAAGGTCGGTGAAACCGATGACATGAAAAGAAAGAAGAAAGGAAAAAGGGCCAAGTCCTAAGACGGACCAGATTCTTCAGACTTCGAGCTGTCGACCCCAGCCATCACCAAGGCTTGCTTCAGCCTGAAGATCTCCTCAAGTTCTTTCTTTTTGTATAAATCGTCAATATACATCCTGTTGGCATGTTCGAACTTGCTCTGACTCCGGCCGCTGCTTCTGTAGGACTTTGGATTCGACCTCCGCATCCTTCATGGCTTGCTGCTCACAAGTCAGCTGGAGCTTCAGCCGTTGCACCTCGGCCTTTTCTGCCTCGACCGACTCTGAAAGCTCATCGACAATCCTCCTCAAAGAGGCAATCTTCTCCGACTTCTTGCTCGTGCCAGCTTGGTGGCTGTCATTCAGCTGTTTCTGGAGCCGAGCTATTTCGCCATTGGCAGCACGAAGCTTTTGCTCGAGTTTAGATATCCTCTCACTCCAACCTAATCGGTAGGTATCGTAGACGAGCTCAGCATCGTGCAATTATTTTGGAAGCACGGAGAACTTCGACCAGTCCCACTCATATCGCGCTTTATCAGAGGACCATGGCGAACTCCCTTCCAACAGTCGAATTTTCTCTTTCGCCGCTTTGAGATCAACTTCGAGAGAGCCGACCTTCGTAGTTAACGCCCAGGACTTATTGCTGGTGTTTTTCTTAAGTTCGGCCAACTCTTTCTCAAAGTTATCCTTCTTGATGTTGAAGCTCATGGAGTCTTTCATGTGTAACTTGCGGAGACGAGTGACCTCAATTGTCGGCTCTGAAGTATTTTTTCTGAATCTCTGAAGTTCGTCTTCCGTCTTCTTCAACTTTTTCTTCAGGTGATGAACCTCCTTTAAACTTTTGATTATGGGTTTTAGAGGGATGCCTTGAGATAATGGCTCGACGTCATTTGGAGGTGATTGGCCTTGACTGCGATCGGTAGAAGGGTTCTGAATGACATTCGCCACGATACAAGTATAAAGGAAAGAAAGTTCATTTTCATTTCTTAAAATGTTTGAGTAAACTGAAAAGAAAAGAAAGAAAAGTACAAATAATCAGAGATTTTCGACGTTGGCTGGTTCAGCAGTAGGTGAGGTCAGTGCATTCCTTGCGGCCTCAGGCTCGGCTGCAGGTCCTAGAGCTTCATGGGCAGGTTCAGTAATAGGAGAGGTGGTCTTAGCATTAGAAGGGCTGGCCTCTTCGCTGGGCTCGTCTATCAGAAGGTCGAGATCTACCTCTGGAAAGTTCTTTGCAACCCTCCCCATGCAGATCTCAAATCCCTCCAGAAAAGCCTCCTGGGCGAAGGCAATCTTGATGTTCTCCATTGCTTTAGAGGACTTGAAGGCCTCGACAGCACTCTCCTTCTCGGCACCGACCTTCTCTTCAGCCTTCTTCCTTTTGTCCTCCGAGGGAGTCAAGGCCGCCCTTAGCTCTGCGGAAACCTCCTCTTCTCTCGTCAATGCCTCTTGAAGGCAATCAGCTTCCGCAGTTTGTTCCTCTGAGGCCGTCTTCAAACGTTCGACCTCGGCCTGAACCCTTTCTGTCTCTGCCTGAGCCCTCATAGAGGGCCTTGGAGAACTTGACTTGACAGAGATCGGCCACCTTCGAATGGGCAAACAAGTAATGCCCCAATTGTAGGACAAAAGAAAATTAAGTTAGAGCTATGGGAGTACATCCCACATTCGATCAAGTTCGAAGGTATTAACTACCTCGAGGAAGGCAGCGAAGGACTCGTTAAACCTTTTGGCATCCTTCTTCCTAACCATTTTATCTACAATATGTGGGAGGATGTTGCCCTTCATCAGGGATTGGATGACCTGCCGATCATCCAAAGAAGCTCGCTCCTGATCGGAGCCCTCACCACTCGAGTTTTCGATCGTCCTCCTTACCTTTTTTCTGACGGTGTTATTTTTCTTCTTCTCGACGGCCTCATGGTGTTCAGGAGGTGCGGGGGCCGCGTCCGCTTAGGGTAGGGTCGGAATTGGTGCTGCCACATCGGCCTCCGAGATGGGTGCTTCCTGGATCGGCACAGCCGGGATCGGCTCATCAGTACGAGCTTTTTTTGATGTTTCTCCGGTGGAGCTGTCCTTCCTCTTGAGGGATTTAATCCCCACGGTCAGGCGATTTCGTTCCTCAGGAGTCATTTCTGCAGAAAAAAAATTCAAGTTAGAAAAAGAAAGAAGACCGTACATAATTGGCAGGCCCTAAAGAACTACCAGCCGGGTTGAGAGGACTAAGACCGAAGTTGAATAAGGTCTGATCATTTAGCAGCCTGAAGATTGGAGGAGCTCGGTAGTTTTTTAGCTTATCGGCCGAATCTCGATCCTCTTTCTTAAGCTCGGTAGCTCGATGGATGGAATCCTTAATGTCGTCCCAAGAAGGAAGTCCTAGATCTAAAGAAGAACACGAGATAAAGAACTTTTCTTTCCAGTTGTGAATGGAAGAAGGGGCACCCTTGAATAACCCCTTCTTGCCGAACTGGGGAGACATGTACCTGTTAGATATGTGTGCCCCAGAAGCCAGAATTGGCTAACACTTGTAATACACATCTAAGGGCAAAATTATAATTTTGACTATAAATAATAAAATGGATTATTTTCTATCACAGTGTGTATTTGAAAGTGTCTGTGATACATCCTTTGAATTAATGGTAATGATAGTTCATATTTTCAAGAGTTAAAAATTTAAGACATGAATTTTCATTATTGACTCATAAAATGCTCCCGACTGTAGGATCATCATGAGTATGGTGATTGATCCGGAAGGTTGGTGTACGATCGCTTCTTTAAGGTAGATGAGTCTTGAGTCTACGGTGTAGAGACATCGGAGCGAGAGTACAGGTACTCGCTAGAGAACGAGGGCACTGAGCGTGACCACCTCGAGCAGTCATGAGGAAGTCTACCTTTTTGTCAATGACTGGCTCGAAGCTGCAGTGGTGTGTCTGGTTCTTTGACCTGAGGTGCATCGGCAGTTCACCTTAAGGGTGTTATAGTTTGACTACACCATAACTCGGTCTCCTAGCCATTCGGAATCCTGAGGTGTATGTTGGCTATAGCATGTTCATTGTAGGAATTGGATTGCACCAATAGGGGATCAATCTACCTCGGTAGATGAGGAGCAGCCCTATGATGATCATGAGAATCAAGTCCATAAGCTCATGGCCATGGCAGAGTGAAATAATAGAAAGAATTTCTATTAGGGTTTTTACATTGAACTTGAATCAAATGATTAATTCATATGACGGATATTAGGGTTTGACGAGATCACCTTAACCCTAATCCGATTGGGGCTCAAGATAGAGAAACCTAATCACACAGGTAACTGCATTGAGAGGTTCGCTTTCAGTTTTGATGGGTTGCCACCATATGCTGCTAGGTGTCACTGGTGGATTTTGGGAGCAATTAGAATGATTTGAATGATCGATTATACTAGTCTGAATTAGAAAAGTTCTGATCCATCGGAAGGTGTTTCGATGATGTCGATGATAGAGATCGTGACATATCTATTACCATATGGAACTGAACCTAACTGGATCATACAAACAAGGATTTGGATTTGGATATCATCAATTGGACTAATCCAGTTCAATTGATTTGAATAAGTTTCAATTAGGTTCAAGAAAATTGTGCTAGCACATGATTGAGCCTAATGTTCTTTAATAATCATTAAAGCTTGTCTTGACTAAGCCAAATATGTTTGGACTCAGGAATCTTTACTTGATCTGACTGGAGCTTGTCCATATCAGAAAAGGGTTGTCTTAATTTATAAGATAAATTTGAGACAACACCCACCATTTTTCGTCATCTGCTAAATCTTGTTTTTGGACTTTGGTCAAATGTTGATCTTTGACACTTAGACATTTGCCCATGTGTCATGCACCCATAGGAGAGAGCTTTGATCTTTGTCCACTTACTAAATAGCAGAAAGGCAAGGGGCGCATGCCTAGGGAGGCGTGCACCCAAAAAGGATAAGGATTGGAGTCCCATACAGATGGGACTCCAGTTGCTTCATGCATTCAACTTGGGTAGCGCTAAAGAGTCATCTTTGATCAGTCTTGGCACCACCTAAGGAGGTTTGTGAGGGACTCTAATCTGATTGGATCAGATGATGTCATCCCACCAATCAGATTTAGATCTGATTGCACGAAGAGCCGTGATTGGGCGGGATGATGTGGCACTGCATGGCGCAGCTGGGTCTATACAAACCCTATCTGTGCCTAGGATTCAGATCCTCTACCCTTTGCCCATGCCATAAGGCTTCTCTCCCTTCCTCTCCACGCCATCTTTAGATCCTCTCTCTCCTCTCCACGCCTAAGAAGTTTTGGGCTCGAGTTTGGTGTGATCTAAGCAAAAGAAAGGCGACAAGAAAGAAAAAGGCAGCACTGCTGCAAAAAACAACACCCGATCTTCAAAAGGTGTTTTGAAGACCTTCAAGATCAGATCCAGATCCGATCTTTGGAGTACAGATTGAGAAGGAGATGATCTTCAGATTCTGTCCGAGTGGATATCGGTAGAGGCCAGATGCTTGCGTGGCTACATCTAGAATCTCAGACAAACATCGGGATCATCACAAGATAACAGGATTACCCATAACAAGATACAATTAAATTAGATTTAATTTAATTTATTTTTATTTTTATTTTATCAGATCGATAAAATTAGATCTGAAAAGTCTCAGATCTAATTTGGATCTAAGAGAAAAATTTTTGAAATATCCCTCTTGATCAAATCAGATCTGAACGAACCTGATCCGGCAAACAGAATTTTTCCTTCAACTGGTATCAGAGCCAGGTTACATAATTATTTAGATCTGATTTTAATGTAATTTTGATATGATAATTAGATAATTTCAGATGTCATATTAGATGTGATTAGATCTGAAATTAGAAATTAAGAAAATTAAATAATCTAGATCTAAGATGTATGAGATGCATGACTAGATTAGGAATAGAATTGTTCTATGTGTAGTCTTGGATGATCATAGTTTTAATTTGATTAATTATAATTTTAAATCTATTTATTTACTATTTTTTAATATTATAAATATTATAATTAGATCTGAAAAATAGAAAATAAATTTATTTAATTCATATGAGATAATAGATGCATGTTTAGACTAGTTGTAAAATAGTTCTACAAAGTTGTCTTGAATAAATTTAATTTGATATGATTAAATTTAAATTTTATTTTTTAGATATTTATGAGATAATTTAGATTTGAAAATATGCATGATATGATACATGCAAGACATGTTTTTAAGTTAGATCAATTTTATATATGTGATATATATGTAGATCTAACTAGTTTTGTAGATTCATCATATTTCTGATTAAGGCGTTCCCCTTGGCCGTTCGGTCATAAGAACAAAGTAGGATTTAAATGCCTTCTCCTATTCGATGGGGTGTTCTTATGATGTGTAGGGGTGCTGCGCGTTCGTCTTTAATCAGAAATTAAAAAATTTATTTTCTGCAAAATCCTAGATCCTGAAATCCTAGGATTTTATTTACATGTTTTGTTTATGAACCCTAAACTTAATTAAGAATTAAGATTATGAAATATATTAGATCTAAAATTGAGAATTTTCAGATCTAAGACTCATAAAATTGGGTTCGGGCTTGGGTAGCTCAATTAGGTCTAGCGGTTGATCAAACCGAATCAAGAGTCGGTTAGATGGGATCAAGAGTGCTTAAATTGATCAGCCAAATAGGATTAAGTCTGGGTCAAGGTTGAGTCACATGAGTGATCGATCAAGTTAAGACCTAATTAGGCTCAGTGGTTAGAGTCTGGATTGTAAGCTAACCCTATTGGTTCTGGCTCAACAATTTGGTGTCTAAGATAAGTTTGACAGATACGAACGACTGGTTTTTAATTGAGAGCTACTCGACTCGAATGCGTTCTTGTGGAGTTAATGGCATATCTCTTCCATCGGTCTCACTTACCTGGCCATATTTGTCGACTCAGTCCTGATCTGAGGTGGCTAATAATTCGAGTTAACCCATGCCACTAGGTTAGTCATAATGGTTATGACTATGTCAAGTCAAGTTTAAAGAGACCTAAATCAAATCTTCCTAAGAAAAGATTAAGTCTAAGGTCTTCCACCATTGTAGATGTGCGGGCCCTTTCCGGGTTTGATTGTTCTCGGTTGGTTATAGTGGTTCAGTTGCACTGGGGAAGACGCAACCATGTCTATTAGGCATTGGATGCTACGGACTGGAGGATGGATTGGGCTAAATATTCTGGATACGGTGAGAGATCCAATTAGGAATCCAATCTATGCAAATGGTGGGTCTGACTTAACTAAGGAGTGGATCAATATTTCGGGCATGGTGAGATTCATGAATTAGAGACCAAGCCTGGGTACACTATGATTAGAGAATCATTGGACAAGAGTTATTCACTCATTGGCTAACCTATCACCAATAACTGTTAGGTGAGGTGATGAGTCAGTTGGTGGGACTGCACCACCCACTAGAAATCATTAATTGTGGAGATCTTCGCATCTCTACAGAGGGAGTATAGGGATCCGAGAAAATAGTGGGAGCTAATTTGTTTAAAAATCAAACCCTTAAACAAATTGTTCAAGTCTTAATTACAAAATCTAACTAAAAACTTTGACTCTCTATAGGAAAGAAAAAATGTCTGCATCCAATCCACTAGCCCGTATCCTGGACATCCATAGACTGACCGGACCCAATTATAAGAATTGGCTCCGGAACTTCAAAATTGTTTTGGGTTCCGAGAAGTTAACTCATGTATTGGACCAGGATCGTCCTACCTTACCAGTCCGTTCGTCCACTGAACAGAGAGCGTCTCTTGACAAATGGACGGATGAAGATAACAAGGTCAGATACTATATGTTGGGCTCGATGTCTGATGAGCTTTAGTGCCAACATGAAGATATCAAGACTGCTCGCCAAATGTTGGCTCACCTATAAGAGTTTAGTGAACAGAGTCGCGCAACCAAATATCAGGTCACTAAACGACTATTTAAGGCTAAAATGCGTGATGAGCAGTCGGTCCAAGGTCATTGTCTGATGATGATCAAGGATTTGGAAGAGCTTGAGAAGCTCGGAGTGAAGTTAGACTAGGATCTGTAGAATGACATAATTCTGCAATCCTTGATTGATGCGTATGGGCAGTTCATCATGAACTACCATATGCATAAACTTCATAGTACTCTGGCCGAGCTTATGAACATACTGGTTACTGTTGAGCTTTCTATGAAAGGAAAGGCTCTAAAGGCTCAGTACTTGCTATGGAATGGACTTCTTCCAAGAGAAAGTCTTTTGGAAAGAAGAAGTCTGTGAAAAGGCAGGTGGAAGGTGGAAAGAAAAAGAAGACAGCTGAAGAAGAAGGTCGCTGACAAAGGAGAGTGTTTCCATTATAATACTGACGGCCACTGGAAGCGGAATTGCCCTATATACCTGGCCATCCTGAAGAATAAGGAGACAGATCCTTCTGGAGGTATGCTCGTTATTGAATCTAATCTTACGGTTTCTTCTGCATCCAGTTGGGTCCTTGACTCTGGTTCTAGTGCTCATTTGTGCACTTCCATGCAGGATCTTGAGGATAGCAGGAGGCCGAGGGATGGTGAGATGATCCTATGCGTCGGAAATGGAGCAAGAGTTGCTGCTGTGGCCGTGGGAAGCTACCCTCTTCGACTACTGTCTGGCTTAGATTTAGTACTTAGGGATTGTTATTATGTGCCTGCTGCAAGCAGGAATTTGATTTCTGTTTCATGTTTAGCACAAGAAGGCTATGTAATTAGTTTTCTTAAGGACTTGTAATATTCTTTATGAAAGAAATAAGTTATGAAAGAAATAAGATTAGAAATAAGATTGCAAGTGGTTTTCTTATTAACGGTCTCTATCAGTTACATATTGATATATCTATCTTTAATATCGAGCAAAATGTGAATGCTGTAAAACGACCTAGTGATAGTCCAAATGATAGGTATCTATGGCACCTAAGGCTAGGTCATATAGCAGAAGATAGGGTAAACAAATTGGAGAAAATTAGGCTATTGAGTTCGTTGACTTTCGAGTCATATCCAATTTGTGAATCATATCTTCATGGCAAAATGACGAAGCTCCCTTTTGTGGGACATGGGGAAAGGGCCACAGATCTACTTGCTCTAGTACATACTGATGTGTGCGGCTCATTTGATGTGCCGGCTAAAGACAACTTTGTCTACTTCATAATCTTTACCGATGATTTATCTCGGTATGGGTACGTGTATCTTATGAGATACAAGTCTGAAGCTTTTGAAAAGTTCAAGAAATTCAGATATGAAGTAGAAAAACAAACTGAAAAATCCATTAAGATTCTTCAATCAGATCGAGAAGGTGAATACCTTAGTCGGAAATTCCTTGACTATCTCAAGCAAAATGGCATAATCTCTCAATGGACTCCATCTGGAACACCTCAACTCAATAGGGTTCTAGAACGGAGGAACCAGACCCTATTAGATATGCTCCGATCTATGATGAGCTTCACAGATCTTCCTGATTTTCTTTGGAGACAGTCTGTTAACTGCTATATATTTACTGAATAGGGTTTCCTCTAAAATCGTTCTTACCACATCGTATGAGATATGGCATGGTAAGAAACCAAGTCTGAGTCATCTCAGAATTTGGGAATATCCGGCTCATGTCAAAAGACAACAAGCGGACAAGTTATACTATAGGTCCTTTAGAGCTCGATTTATAGGATATCCTAAAGAATCATTAGGATATTATTTCTACATTCCAGAAGACCACAATGTGATTGTTAGTCGGCATGTCATTTTTCTTGAAAAATAGTTTATTCAAAATAGTGGTATTGGAAAGCAGATCAAGCTCGAGGAGAGTCTTCCAAGAGCAACGAGCTGACCCTATGGAACCAAATCAGGTTGAGCCAATACAATCACTACCTCCACCTCATAGATCGGAAATGGTTTTTCGTCCCCCTAAGAGGTACTTAGGTACTATCTCAGAGGAAGTAGAGGAAATGATCCTCGTAGGTAATGAGGTTCATGGTGATCCCAAAATCTACGATGAGGCAATATCAGATATCGACTCCAAAAAGTGGTTAGAGGCAATGAAGTCACACTCAAACCAAGTCTGGATCTTGGTAGATCCACCAGAAGGTATAGTATCTGTTGGGTGTAAATGGATCTACAAGAGAAAGATTGGTGCAGATGGAAATGTGGAGACATTCAAAGCTAGATTAGTGGCAAAATGTTGTAGTCAGTGCGAAGACATTGACTATCAGGATACCTTTTCGCCAATAGCTATGCTAAAGTCCATCTGCACATTGCTTGCTGTTGTAGCCTATTTCGATTATGAAATATGACAAATGGACGTAAAAATGACATTCCTAAATGGATACCTTGAGGAAGATATCTATATGAAACAGCCGCTAGGTTTCACATCCAGTGATGCTGATCACAAAGTATGCAAGCTGTAAAAGTCCATATATGGACTTAAGCAAGCATCTCGGAGCTGGAATACTCGTTTTAATGATGTGATCAAATTATTTGGTTTCATCAAAAATGAGGAGGAACTATGTATTTTCGAAAAGGTCAGTGGAAGCACTATTGTCTTTCTCGTATTGTACGTGGATGGTATCCTCCTTATTGGGAATGATATTCCCATGTTGACCAAACTCCAAGAGGGATTTGGTACCCTTCAGACATGGCATTCATCTCTCCAAGAAGATGTGCCCTAGCACACCTGAGGAGATAGAACGCATGAGCAAGATCTCTTATGCATCAGCAATAGAGAGCCTCATGTATGCCATGTTATGTACATGACCTGATATAGCCCATGCTGTGAGTGTCACGAGCAGATATCGGCCGAATCCAGGTGAAGAATACTAGACTTTTGTGAAATGTGTCCTTAAGTACTTGAGAAGAACTAAGGATATGTTGTTGGTTTTTGGTAATGGAGAACTCTTAAGTCCAGGAGTATATAGACTCGGATTTTATGTCCGATATAGATGATCGAAAGTCGACATCTGGGAGTCTGTTTGTGTGTAATGGTGGTGTTGTTAGTTGGAAAAGTTTCAAGCAGATAGTGATAGTAGATTCCACCATGGAAGCAGAATACATCGCTGCGTCAGAAGCTGCGAAGGAGGCATTCTGGTACAAGAAATTCATCGCAGAAATTGGAGTGATGCCATCGGATGCCATTCCTCTACACTACGACAACAATGGTGCCATAGCCCTTGCTAAGGAGCCGAGGTTTTACCAGAAAGTCAAGCACATCGAGCGGCGATATCACCTCATACGCGATTACCTTGAGAAAGGTTATGTCGAAGTCAAGAGAGTCAACTCCGCAGACAATGCGGCAGACCCACTTACAAAGCCATTGGGCCAGCAGAAGATCGAAACCCACCTTAAGAAGATGGGACTTAGATTTGTAGCCAATTGGCTTTAGGTCAAGTGAGAGTTTGTTAGATATGTGTGCCCTAGAAGCCAGAATTGGCTAACATTTGTAATACACATTTAAGGGCAAAATTATAATTTTGACTATAAGTAATAAAATGGGTTATTTTCTATCACAGTGTGTATTTGAAAGTGTCTGTGATAGATCCCTTGAGTTAATGGTAATGATAGTTCATATTTTCAAGAGTTGAAAATTTAAGACATGAATTTTTATTATTGACTCATAAAATGCTTCCGACCGTAGGATCATCATGAGAATGGTGATTGATCCGAAAGTTTGGTATACGATCGCTTCTTTAGGATAGATGAATCTTGAGTCTACGGTGTAGAGACATTGGAGCGAGAGTACAGGTACTCGCTAGAGAACGAGGGCACTGAGCGTGACCACCTCGAGCAGTCATGAGGAAGTCTACCTTCTCGTCAATGGCTGGCTCGAAGCTGCAGTGGTGTGTCTGGTTCTTTGATCTGAGGTGCATCGGCAGTTTACCTTGAGGGTGTTATAGTTTGACTACACCATAACTCGGTCTCCTAGCCATTCGGAATCCTGAGGTGTATGTTGGCTATAGCATGTTCATTGTAGGAATTGGATTGCACCAATAAGGGATCTATCTACCTCGGTAGATGAGGAGCAGCCCTATGATGATCATGAGAATCAAGTCCATAAGTCAGCCATGGTAGAGTGAAATAATAGAAAGAGTTTCTGTTAGGATTTTCACATTGGATTTGAATCGAATGATTAATTCATATGTCGGAAATTAGGGTTTGACGAGATCACCTTAAACCCTAATCCGATTGGGGCTCAAGATAGAGGAACTTAATCACATAGGTAATTGCATCGAGAGGTTCGTTTTCAGTTTTGATGGGTTGCCACCATATGCTGCTAGGTGTTATTGGTGGATTTTGGGAGCAATTAGAATGATTTGGATGATCGATCATACTAATTGTCTGAATCAGAAAAGTTTTGATCCATCGGAAGATGTTTCGATGATGTCGATGATAGAGATCATGACATATCTCATTATCATACGGAATTGAACCTAACTGGATTACACAAACAAGGGTTTGGATCTGGATATCATCAATTGGACTAATCCAGTTCAATTGATTTGAATAAGATTCAATTAGGTTCAAGAAAATTGTGTTAGCACACGATTGAGCCTAATGTTCTCCTTCAACAATCATTACAAGTTGTCTCGACTAAGCTAAATATGTTTGGGCTCACTCAGAAACCTTTACCTGGTTTGACTGGAGCTTGTCCAGGTCAGAAAAATTGTCTTAATTTATAAGATAAATTTGAGACATCTGCCATTTTCTGTCACCTGCTAAATCTTATCTTTGAACTTTGGTCAAATGTTGATCTTTGACACTTAGACATCTGCCCATGTATCATGCACCCATAGGAGAGAGCTTTGACCCTTGTCTACCTGCTAAATAGCAGAAAGGCAAGGGGTGCACGCCTAGGAAGGCGTGCGCCCAAAGAGGATAAGGATTGGAGTCCCATACAGATGGGACTCCAGTTGCTTCATGCATTCAACTTGGGTGGCGCCAAAGAGTCATCTTTGATCAGTCTTGGCGCCACCTAAGGAGGTTTGTGAGGGACTCTAATCTGATTGGATCAGATGATGTCATCCCACCAATCAGATTTATATCTGATTGCACGAAGAGCCGTGATTGGCCAGAATGATGTGGCACTACATGGGGCAGCAGGGTCTATATAAACCCTGTTTGCGCTTAGGATTCAGATCCTCTATCCTTTGCCCATGCCATAAGGCTTCTCTCCCTTCCTCTCCACGCCATCTTCAGATCCTCTCTCTCCTCTCTACGCTCAAGAAGCTTTGGGCTCGAGTTTGGTGTGATCCAAGCAAGAGAAAGGCGACAAGAAAGAAGGCAGCACTGCTGCAAGAGATAACATCCGATCTTCAAAAGATGTTTTGAAGACCTTCAAGATCAGATCCAGATCTGATCTTTGGAGTATAGATTGACAAGGAGAAGATCTTCAGATCCTGCTCGAGTGGATATCGGTAGAGGCCAGACACTTGGATGGCTACATCTAGAACCTCAGGCAAACATCGGGATCATCAAAGGATAATATGATTACCTATAACAAGGTATAATTAAATTAGATTTAATTTAATTTATTTTTATTTTTATTTTATTAGATCGATAAAATCGGATCTGAAGAGTCTCAGAAGAAAATTTTTGAAATATCCCTCTTGATCAAATCAGATCTGAACGAACCTGATCTGGAAAATAGGATTTTCCCTTCAGTACCACTAATCTTTGGCGGTCGGGTGATGCTTGAAGGTGAAGTTGCGGAATAAGGAGATGGAAGGTCGGACGTCGGCCATAGTACACAAGGAGAGGAATCCTATGATAAACCTAAAGGAGTTTGGTGCCATAGCGGTGAAGGAAATGTTTAAGAACTTGAACAAGATTACAAAAGAAGGTATCGATAACCGAAGTCCTGCCCGGAGGGTTTCAACATATAAACAAATCCGGTCAGGAGGAGAACATGCTCGGTCATTTGGACCAGAGAGTTCAAGTTCGTAATCGAAAAAAATTTTGAATTGGATCCTAATCAGTGAAAGGTCTTCAGGCCGAAGTTTGCAGGGGATGATATTAGGGATAAAGGATGGTCGAGGTACTTCTACAAATTCGGGGTCCTTATGAGGAAGATCCATTAAAGCCAAATGAGCCGAACTTTCAGAACTAGTCGACTAGGATTCTTTAGAGGACATGAGGATCAAATCAAAGTGAAGAAAATCCTCAAAAAAATCAAAGAAAATAGAATCCAAGACTTTCTCGAAGAAATTGAATGGGAAGAGATGCTAAAAGACACAAGTAATCAAAAAGAGGGATTCAGAAACTGGCCTAAATCGATGGGGAATAACAAAGGGACGATAAGCTCGATGAAAAACGAAGGAGAGAACCCCCAGGAATCGAAGGAGATGACGGAAGGTACTGGTGCTCTGGAATGGAAGGAGATCAGAGGGAAAGATAGGAGACCTGAGCGAGATGAAATCCTTAAGGAAGAAGAAGAGCTTAAATAGTCGCGAGAGTCCAAGACGGTTATGATTGCAGGTCTCCATTGATCAACCTTAGGCCAACGTGTACCACTCATCGTAGCGATAGACTGGCAACGGGCAGAACCTTTATTACACCATACCTAAAGCAGTGCTTCAACGGGAATTCCAAGAATGTCTTTTTGGATCACCTTGTATTTAAGAAGTTTCCTGCACCAGCGCAGGAAAGTTGGGACCAGTTGCTCTATTGGCGCGAGAAAAGAAAAAGACTTCGGCACTCATATTTCTTTACTCCCTTCGTTCAAATTTCGAACTTGTGAATAGGACTTGTGTTGGGTGTAAACCCTTTTCTGCCGAAGTCCAATAGGATGCCGAGCCTTGAGATGACTTCATCCGGCGAAAACGACCACATCTAATTCCAATGATTGAAGAATTTTTGCTTAGGTGCCCAGACTGCAGTCCTCCGACTTGAACTTATCGGTCGATCTTCTTCACTCCGATTCCTAGCCCCTACGGATAGTTTTAGAACCTACAGAGCATTGTAAATTTCACCTAGATGAGTTTGAACGGTGATGGCAGCTCCCAGATAGCTGAGTAAAGGGCCTTATCATGGTCTGGTTTGGCCAACCTCGATGCTACTTGAACCTCCATTTGACTAAAAATCCATCCAAGCTGTTTGACATTGGATCGATGCTGGATCAACAAAACTTCTCTCCAGACGAACTCCTGCAATCTACGAAGAGTGGTGGGCCTCTGAATTCCTGCGCCAAGAACTCTGAATACGTAAGCAAAAGGACCTCGTCTCCTTTTATTAGCCTTCGGACGTCCTTAAAAGCAGCTTAGCTTCAAAGCAACAGATAAGTTATGAGAGTTTGCAGGTCATCCGCCCATAACAACCTCCCATCAGGTTCTTACTGGCCGATCTCCCCTCAATTGTTAGGCAGGTTCTTTCCAAGCAGACCTTTCAGTCAATCTTTTTCCAGACGCCAGACAAGCTCCCTTTAGCTGACCTTCCAGTTGATCTTTCGGAAAGCCAGTTGATTTTCTTCTCGTCAACCTCTATCCACCTAAACTTCTTGCATCAGCTGGGGAGGACTTCGTCGCTTATGTATACTCCTTCAGTAGACCTCCATCCAGATTCCTCCAGCTAATCTATTGCCGGATTTCTCCACCAGTCAAGCTCCTTTCGGACTCTCCTAGCTGCCGGACTCCCCTTACAATCAGGCTTCTTCAGGGCTCTCTTTAGTTGTCAAGAAGAGTTTTCTCCGGCCGAACTTCTTGAAGTTACCAAGGAGCACTCCTTCCGATGGAATTTCCTACAGTTATCTGGAAGATCTCGTCATCTATGCAAATTCAGCTCCCAACCTGCACACTAACGATCTTAAAGGAGTTCAAACTCCCCTAGAATCGACGAAGCTCGAAGCCCTTAGCCACCAGCGCCTACTTCCTCTGAACTTCAGCTATCAAATTCCAACGAACTGGCGCATCAGGATAATCAACACCACTCTCCGTAACAAACTCCACGTGGCCCCAAGCGGCCCACTATCAAATGGTTACGGCAGTCACTTTCAGTTTGTTACAGGCTCCATTTATAAAAGGGATCCTCCAGATACGTTTTCTCCAGACTCTCCTCTCCCTCTCGATACTCTATTACTTTCTTCCTTGAGCACTCCATTTCTGTTGGTCGAAAGAACTGACTTGATCGTCGGAGGGTCTTGCTGGAGCCACCACCCCCGACTTTGGTCGAGGCTTGTTTTGCAGGTAACCGACGATGATCTTCTTCTTCCCGACTCCAGCGTGGATTTTGGCGTCAACTAGATTTCGCACCAACAACTGCGTTGGCGTCGAAGCTTCTTCAATACAAGGTGACCTGAAAAGACAGTTTGTTGAAACTCTCGCCGAAGCACTGTCCGAAGTACGACATAATTAAGGATCTATCAGCTGTCAGCCTTCTGTCATGATGAGTGGGACACGTGTCAATCAATGCTCGGTCGGAGGAGACCTGCAATCATAACTGCCTCGGGCTCTTCGGGATATTTAAGCTCATCTTCTTCCTCCAAGGCCTCATTTCGATCGAGATCTTTTCCCTCTTCCTCTGGTTTTCATCTTCCTCCTGCTTAAGAGTTCTGGCTTCCACCATTTTCTCCGGTCCCAGGCATTTTCTCACTTGGTTTTAATCGAGCTCGCCATTTCCCCGCTCTTCTCAATCAATTTAGGTTAGTTCCAAAATCCTTCTTTTGATTATTCCTGCATCTTTTAGCATCTTTGTCCGTTAGGTTTCTTCGAAGAAGTCTTGTATCTTATTTTTTTTGATTTTTCGGAGGTTTTTTCCAACTTAGTTTGATCCATGTATCCGTTGAAGAATCCTGGTCAACTTGTTACGGGAGTTTGGCCCATCTGGCGCTGATGGATCTATCCTATAAGGACACCGAACCCGTAGAAGCATCTTGACCTCCTTTTATTTCTGATACCATCCCTTGTGAACTTCGGCATGAAGACCTTTCTTTAATCAGAATCCAGTTTGGGGTCCCTTCCGAGTACAAACTCAAGCTTACAAGTCCTAGCGATCGAGCTTGCTCTCCTCCTTCAGGCCGTATTTGCTTGTATATTGAGGCCCTTCATGCCAGACTTTGGCTTCTAATCCCTTCTTTTGTAGTAGCCTTGTTTAAGTTCTTAAATATCTCCTTTGCTTCCGTGGTGTGAACTTGGTTAGGTTTGTCATAGGATTTTTCTGTGTATCATGGCCGATGTCCAACCTACCATCTCTTTGTTTCGTAACTTCTTCACTTTCAAACATCATCCTACCGCCAAAGATTGGTGGTATGTCTCTTCCTAATTCGGCAATAAGGGGCTGCTTAAGGGCGCTTCTTCCATTCGCAATTGAAAGGAGAAATTCTTCTTCGTTTCACGTCCCTCCTTAGAGTTAGGACTTCCTCCTTAGAGATAGGTTGGTGTGGTCAAGTTGTTGACCTTCAACATAAACTCCGAAAGGCTGACGGTGAGATTGCCCGACTTTGGCAGCAATTGTCGGATAGAGCTCAAGTTGGCTCGAGTAGAGATTCATAGGAGATTCTCTCTTTGAGAGGCACTTTGGAGAGCCTATTCACCGCGCATGAAAAAGACAAAATCGAGCTACGTGAATTGAAGATTCAAATGGCATACCAAAAGGACATCGTGAAGGACGTCGAAGCCGAATTTGCAGTTCTAAGCAAGAGGTTGAGAGAAACGGAGTCATGCAGATGAGAGAGGATGCTGAGGGAGAGTTTAGCGGCTCAACAAAGACTCGAGGAGTAGGTTGAAGGTTTGAAACTCTCTCTTGCGATGGCTGGAGCTGGCAGTCCGAAGTTCGACCCCGAATAGGACTCGTCTCCCTTTCCCCCTTTTTTTTCTTCTTTTTTTTTTTATAACTAGTCTTACGAATCTTTATTTTGTAATGAACTTCGACCTTAATGAAATGATGTTTTCCTCAGTTGTCTTCTTGTTTTGTATGGATTTAATGCTTATTGATTTTTTTATTTTCTTTATTTCATCTTTCAGTAGAATGATTGTTGACAAAATATCTTCCTCCTATCTTAGATAATCGAAGGTCTTCATTCATGTCAGGACGAGGTTCTCCTTCTGTTCCTGACACGGTTGGCCTTTATCTTTGTTAGGATGAGGTCCTGTTCCTATCAAGATCATTAGGGCACAAAAGGGCCGTTGTAAGGGTCTCTCCCCTCCTATCTTAAATAATCGAAGGTCTTCATCCGTGTCAGGACGAGGTTCTCCTATTCCTGACATGGTTGGTCTTTACTTTTGTTAGGGCGAGGTCTTCCTCCTATCCCTAACAAGATTATTGGTACACAAAATGGCCATTATAAGAGCCTCTCCCCTTCTATCTTAAATAATCGAAGATCTTCATCCATGTCAGGACGTGGTTCTCCTTCTATTCCCGACATGGTTGGTCATTACCTTTATTAGGACGAGGTCTTCCTTCTGTCCGTAATAAGATCATTGGGGCACAAAAGTGCCATTGTTAGGGCCTCTCCACTTTCGTCTTAAATAATCGAAGGTCTTTATCCATGTCAGGATGAGGTTCTCCTGTTCCTGATACGGTTGGCCTTTACCTTTGTTAGGGCGAGGTCTTTCTCCTGTCTCTAACAAGATCATTAGGGCACAAAAAGGCCGTTGTTAGGGCCTTCCCCTTCCGTCTTAAATAATCGGAAGTCTTAATTCGTGTCAGAATGAGGTTCTCCTCTTATTCCTAACACGTTCCTGACACGGTTAGTTTTGTTTACCGACTAAGCTCAGGAGGCAATCCCCTGTCATCACATCCTTAAACTAGAGGCGAAGATATTAAAATAAGAAAATTTTATTAGAATGAAGTTATTGATGGTGCATCTGTAAGTTTTTCGAGTTTCATGGTTGCGGAAGTTCAGCTCCTCCAAGTTCTTTCAGATGATAACTTCCAGGCCGGACGACCTCCTTGATCTCACAAGGGCCTTCCCAATTTGGGGTGAGCTTTCCTTGATTTTGAGGTTGTGAGACAGCTGCTCGTCGAAGTACCAAGTCCCCCACTTTGAATGCTTTGCTTCTAACTTTGGAATTATAGTAGCGAGCTATCTTCTGCTTGTAGGCCGCTATTCGAACTTGGGCTTTTTCTCATTTTTCTTTCAATAAGTCGAGATTGGCTCTAAGATCTTGTTTCTCTGTCCATTGAATGTCATGACTAGTGTTGATGAAAGTTTGAGCTCTATCGGGATGACTGCTTCTGTTCCGAAAGCTAGAGCAAATGGTGTCTCTTGAGTCGGCAATCTTTGGGTAGTTCGATAAGCCTAGAGTACATGATAAAGGTCGTCTACCCAAGTTTCCTTCGCTCTTTCAAGCCTTGCCTTTTTGTCTTGCAACAAACTCTTGTTGGTCACCTCGACCTCTCCATTTACCTATGGATGTGCCACTGATGTAAAATTTTGGAAGATATTTAGGTCTTCGCAGAACTCGGCAAATCTCGTCTCTGCAAATTGGCACCCATTATCTGTTATAAGAGTTCGAGGTAGGCCGAATCTGTAAACTATTGACTTCCAGACGAAGTTCTGTACTTTAACTTCAGTAATTTTGGTTAGAGGTTCGGCTTCGATCCATTTGGTAAAATAATCAATTACCACTAAAAAAAACTTCCACTGTCCAGATGCCATAGGAAAGGGCTCGAGTATGTCCAACCCCTACTGTGTGAATGGCCATGGGGCGCTCAGGGGTGTAAGTTCAGAGGTCGGTTGTCTTTGGATACTTGCATTCCTTTAACATCGATCGCATTTCCTGACATACTCCATGGAGTCTTGATGCATGGTTGGCCAATAGTAGCCTTGCTGAAGTAGCTTGTGAGACAAAGATCCAACCCCCAAATGACTTTCACATATTCCTTCATGCACTTCCTATAGAGCGTAGTCGGCTTCAGAAGGTTAGAGGCATTTCAGTAATGGTAAAGAGTACAACATTTTATACAACTTATTCTCATACAGAACATATCGGTGGCTTGATTTCTCAATTTTCGAGCTTCCTTCGAATCCGAGGAAGAACACCGTCTTTGAGATAAGCGACAAGTGAATCAACCCAGCTGGGCTTATGGTCAATTTGCATCACAGTCTGGGGTTCCTCCGAACTTGGACATTTCAAAACTTCAAAGAAAACTTCTCTTGATAGTTTGTTTGGGGCTAGCGTGGCTAACTTGGAGAGAAGGTCGACCCTAATATTTTCTACCCTTGGGATCTATTGAATGTTGAAACTATTGAAGGCCGATGTCAAACTCACCTTTTTCAGATACTTCATCATGCTTTCCTCTGGAGCTTCATAATTGCCACTAACTTATCTTACCACGAATTGGGAGTCACTACAAGCTTGGAGTCGATCTACTTCTAGCTCTTTGGCTATCTTCAACCCCGAAATTAGGGTCTCATACTCTGCCCCATTGTTTGTCGCTGGGAACTCAAAACATAACGCGTATTCGGCGATGACTCTTGGATTAACCAAAATCATCCCTGCGCCTGCACTAGAAGCATTAGATGATTCATCCATATACAGGGCTTAGAAGCCTTTAGGAAGGTTTTCTCTTTCTTCAGGAGAGTTCGATTGTAACCATGAAATACCGGCCTCCTTTTGCTCAAGTTCGGCTTCATCCGGAATGGTGCATTCCACTATAAAATTTGCCAATATTTGGGCTTTGATTGATGGTTGAGGTTGGAGATTGATGTCAAACTCTGCGAGCTCGATTGTTTATTTTGCTATTCTTCCAGAGGCATCTATTTGATGAAGAACTGCCTTGATCGGTTGATCAGTGAGGAGTGTTATAGTGTATCCCTAGAAATAAGGTCGGAATCTTCGAGCTGTAATCAATAGAGCCTAAGTTAGTTTTTCTAACTTGGAATACCTGGTTTCAGCATCCCTTAAAATGTGGCTCATATAATAGATCGGCCTTTGCACTTTTGCCTCTTCCTTGACTAAGACTGCTGCAAGAGCCGTCGGGGAGACCGCTAGGTATAGAAACAACTCTCTTGGTTCGGGCTTGGCCAATAGGGGAGGTGAGCTGAGGTAGTTTTTCAACTCAAATGCTTGCTGGCATTCTGGGGTCCAATAGTTCTTCAACTGCTTGAGAACTTGAATGAAGGGCATGCATCGCTTGGCTGATCTTGAAACAAAGCGGTTCAGGGCCGCTACCTTTCCCATTAGGCACTGAACTTTTTTTATTGACTTCAGGACGGTCATCTTTTGAATGGCTCGGATTTTTTCCGAATTTGCTTCGATTCCACGCTTCGATATCATGAACCTTAGGAACTTCTCCGAGGTCACTTCGAAGGCACACTTGGTTGGGTTCAACTTCATCTTGTACTTTTGGAGGGCACTGAAGGTTTCTTCAAGGTCGGCAATATGATTTATTAAAGAATAGCTCTTGACAAGCATGTCATCTATATAGACCTCTATGTTGCGGCTGATCTGTTCCTTAAAAATTTTGTTCATCAGACGTTGGTAGGTCGCACCTACATTTTTGAGCTCAAAGAGCAAACCCTGTAACAATAGAATCACGGTCAGTGATAAAAGTAGTTTTCTTATCTTCTGGTGCCATCCGGATTTGATTGTAGTCAGTGAAGGCATCCATGAAAGTGAGAAGCTCATGGCCTGAAATCGCGTCCACCAGTTGATCAATTTTGGGTAGGGATAGCTTTCTTTTGGGCAGGCTTTATTCAATTTCTTGAAGTCTATACACATTCTCTATTTGTCGTTTGTCTTTTTGACAAGGACTACATTAGAAATCCAGTTCGGATAAGAGATCTCTCGGATGAATCCGGTCTTGAGGAGTTTGTCAACTTCTTCCACAATCATCTTCTGTCTCTCTGGAGCATAGCCTCGCATTTTTTTCTTCACTGGCCGATATTTGGGATCAACAGTCAGACGATGTTCCATAACTTCAGCATCGATTTCGAGCATGTCTGCTGGGATCCAAGCGAAAACATCTGCCTTTCTATGCAAGAAGGCGACGAGCTACTTTCAAACCTCCCCTCCTAGGTTGGAGCCAATCTGATCATGGTGGTAGAGACAATATTTGTTAGGATTGCGCTTGCCAGGATGAGTGCACATCTTTTCCGACCTTGGCAGTGGCTCCTTGATTCCATCACAGTACTTGAATCTTCGGAGCATTGACGGGGGCGTAATTATGGAACCTTCTGGGAGGAGAGTTCCGTCGTACCCTTCGGTCACTTTTATGTTAACGAGCTCGGAGAGGAGTCTAGGCTCGTCTGCGTTCAGGTGGAGTTCTAAAGCGCGGTCGAGCTTTACTTAGCTTTTCTTCAACTGCAGGCTTGCTGGATTCGCCTGCCTGTCGCATCATCCTTTATTTTGGAGGCCTCCTCAGCTCAGGCGTAACCTTCAGCCCATGCTAGCATATCAGCAAAGTCTCTGGGGTACTTCCTTTTCAGGGAGGATAGAAGGTCATTTTTCTGAAGACCGTCCTTTAACGCGGCCATAGCAATAGATTGGTTCAGGTTTTGGACCTCCAGTATAGCAGCATTAAAGCGGCTGACGTAAGCTCAGATGGACTTCCCTTCTTTCTGTTTGATGTTGACGAGGGAGTCTGAACCTCGTCTTGGACGTTGGCTGCTGATGAAATGAGCGGCAAACTGATGGCTCATTTGGTTGAAGGAGAAGATCGTACCTGGCTTCAGTGCCGAGTATTAATTTTTCGCTGCTCCTTTTAGAGTTTGGGAAGGTTCGGCATAGGATGGCGTCGGGCGCGCCATGAAGCAGCATCATGGTTCGGAAGGTCTCCAAGTGGTCGACTGGATCAGCGATTCCGTCGTAGCTCTCGAATTGAGGAAGCTTGAAGTTGGGCAGGATCGACTCCTGTATGATTTTTTAGGAGAAACAAGGGTCGGTGCAGATATCGTCGCCATTGGCGGGGGGAGCATGGTGGAGTTCCTCGATCCGTTGATTCATTTCCTAGAATCTTTAATCCAGATCCTCTTGGTCATGGATCTCGTGGGTCTTCTGGCAGAACGGAGGCAGGGATCCTCCAGGAGTGGAATTATGATCTGAACAAGGGCTCTCCACCCTTTGCTTTCCCTTTCTAGGAGTCATCGGTCGGCCGGTCAGGTGGGTCATTCGAGTGTCGAATCCTGGTACTCCGACGAGATTCTCTCTGACTAAATTGATGTCGGGAGTTGCTGCATGGCCTGCACTGCTTCTGTGAGGCTCTTAACCTACTGGATCAGCAGGTTGAACTACTCTACGTCCACCACCACTATCGGTGGAGCCTAGGGTACTGGAGGAGTCGAAGCGGGCAGATCTGGATAAGATCTGGCTGCGGAGGCAGTAGATCGCCTTGTCAATGCTTTCCTAGGCGGCGTCCTTGCAGAACTAGTTGGAAAAGAAGTGGAGGCTGAGAGGGAATCCCGCCGAGCGCTCCTTTAAGAATAAGGGTTCAAAAGAAATGATCTCTTCCTCTAGCGTCAATTCTGTTGACGTAGAATCTAGTCGATGTCGGAATTGGATTGGAGCTAGAGAACACGAGGTCGCCGTCGATGACCTGCAAGACAAGTCCTGACCGAAGTTGGGGGTGGCTCCGGCAGGATCCTCCAACGATCAAGTCAGCTCTTCTGGCCAACAAAAATGGAGCACTCGGAGAAATTGAAGCAGAATTTAGAGCTTAGAGAGAACGTATCTGGAGGATCTCTTATATAGGTGGAGCTCGTAACAAACTGATGGTGACAGCTGTAACTATTTGGTAATGGGCCATTCAGGCTCACGTGGAGTTTGTTATGGAGTGTGGTGTTCGTTGTTGTGACGTGCCAATCTGTTGAGATTTAATAGCTAAAGTTTGGATGGGATAGACATTGGCAGTGAAGAGCTTTAAATCACGATAGTTCTAGAGAAGTTAAGACTTCTCTGAGGTCGTCTGTATGATGAGGTCCTTCTGGGCGATTGTAAGGAGTTCGATCGAAAGAGGAAGTTCGACTGGAGGGGGCCCTTTGGGTGATTGGAAGGAGTTCAGCTGGAAGAAGCCCATTTGGCAGTCGAAAGGAATTCAACCAGAGACTTCAAGATGGCTTGTATGAATAATTTGGAGACGAGGTCCTTTCATCTATCCTGACTTGCACACTCGAGATTCCCGATTCAACAGGACCGAGATCTGCCACTCAGCAAAGCATAGGAGTTCGTCTAAGGGGCAGTTCTACCAGTCTATGATTCCTACCGTAAGATTTAATCTATGATGGTGAGACTCGGCTTGAAGGAGATTTGATTGGGAAGGAGTTCACCTGACTTCAAGATTGGCCAAATCGGGCCGTGCAGGGATTGAATGCTTAGTTGCTTAGACGACCGCTTTCACTGTTCAAGCTTATCCGAAAGGAGTTCGACTGGAGCCAGTCGCTTATAATGGAGGAATTCGACTGCCTTCACAACTTGTCATAGAGTCGGATCGATTGGGTTCTGCTACTCAAGTTTTATTGTCAAGTAGGAAATAATCACTTTTACTATTCAAGCTCGTCCAGGCGAGGGCTGCAATGCTTTCCGGCTCTTAAATTTATTTATGCGCTCTTGAGGATCAGCTAGCGGGTTGACGATTGACCATCACAGGACTACCTTGGGACCAAGTATCAGGTCGAACTTCGGCAGGAGCGGGTTTAATCCCAATAGATTACAATCCTGATTGGATCAAGTTTGACAGCCTTTTCGAATTTGAATCAAATCGGGCTCAAATTGGATTTGGATTGAACCCAAATTGGACCCAATTGATCTTGACCACCTAAACCCATGATTTATCTGGGATTCTCTCTTTTGGCCGACCAAAAGGCGGTGGGGGCATGAGAATTCATGTTGCTCTCTCCTTGGCGTGCGTGAGATAAGAAGAGGAGGTGCCAAGCTCCACTTAGTTAGTTAGGGGTCTTATCTAGATAGGGCCTTATCCTAACTACTTTATTTGAATTAGATTCTCATCTGATCTTAGGAGTTAGTTATGGCATGGGACTTGAGTTTTTGTGCGACAAAAATAAAGGGAGAAGGGTGGGCATGCGCAAGGTTGTTACATGTAACAATTCTTGGCGCCCTAACTTCTTCTCTCTCTTACATGCCTAACTACCTCCTTTATTACTTGCCTTCTTCTCTAGATAGGGATATGAGAGATAAAAAAGAGAGAAGAAGAGAGAAGAAAGGTTCTTGATATCCTCTTGGTGATCGAGAAAGGTTCCTTCGAATCCGCGCAAAGGATTCGCGCAACAGGCCTTTTCTTTTAACTAGTTCTAGTAGAATGGGGCAAATCCAAGCCGAGGAATGAGGCCTGCAAGGTGCTAGCACTCTAGTGGCCTCGGTGCTTCGATCAGGTCTTCTTCGTGTGGATACCAGTAGAGATCGGGCACGTGCGCGGCTTCGATAGAAACCCTTGACATCTGTAGGATCCAATCTAAGTAAGAACAATAGATTACGATTAAGGTAATCGTTCTTCCTCTCCTATTTTATTTTCAAATCTTAAATATTTATTTCATAGTATGTTAATCTATCCCTAGGAGATTGTAGGATAAGATCCTAGCATGTTTAAATTAAAATTATTTTAATTTTACCTTTTCACTGTGTTTACAAGATGTGAAAATCTGTATGCTATCTACTAGAAATCCAACAGTGGTATCAAAGCCATGGGTTCTTAACATGCATAAAATTATTTTTGATCTGATTTTTCTTTAGATTTGAAAGTTAGTTTCAGATTTAGATTCATTTATTCTAATTTAAATAAAATTGGAAATCAGATTTCATGTATGAGATGCATAGGCCTGAATTTTACATGCATATGTGATATGCTAATGTATGATAATAACCTAGCAGCCTAGTATGCTTTGAGAATCATGGTAAAGGCCATCTTGCCATAGGAGACCATGGTGGAAGGGGTGCCTGCATGAATCAAGTGGAAGAACCGTGAAAAGTACATGTTTGTTAGATCTGAAATTAAGATGTTAAACGGTTTTTGAAAATTATTTTCAATCAGTTTTAATCTTCTTTTCGGATATGATTTGCATATACATGATATGTGCTTAGTTTTAGATCTAACTTTTCATATATGTGATATGTGATAGTTAATTCTAGGTCTAAAACAAACATATATGTGATATATGACATGAGGTTTAGGTCTGAAATTATTTCGAGATCATAAAGCATTAATTCATGCACTTAAAATTAATCTAAAAATCATTTTTAGAATCTGATTTTTTTGGTTATGCATGAGGGTATGGGTCGAACAATTAGATTTAGTGATTGAACTACAATTAAGGTCATTGATTAGATCGATTTAGAACCCATTGTCGATTTTGAGCAGTTGATCGAACTTGATTAATGGTTGATTAGGGTTAGGTCAAAGGGGCTCAAAGTTGAGTCTAGTTGTAATTGGTCACATCGATTCATATTTGATGTGAGTTGATTAATTCAAGACCTAATTTAGCTTTGTGGATCAAGTCCGAGTTGCTAGGTTGACTTATTCAATTCTAATTGACTAATTGGTATCTAAGGCAAGTCTGGCATAGACTGGTGGTTTTTAATTGGGCCCATGCTTATCTGGCCGAAGAGGTGTCTAAGGCTAGTATTGGCGAGCCTCCCACCGATCTCACTCGCCTGACTAATTTTGGTCGATTAAATCTTGAATAAGGTTGCTTAGTCATTTTGTGTTCACCCATGCCGATTAGGTTAGTCAGATATGAGATTATGCTTATCTGAACCTGGTCAGTTAGACATGAGATGTGTTGACTTAGATTTGACTTAAACCAAGTTAATCAGACATGAGATGGGCTGACCAAAACTAGAATAGTCAGACATGAGATGTGCTAATCTAAACTAGACCAGTCATTTACATGACATGAGATGTATGTGACTATGTAGAAGAGACCTAAATCAAACCTCCCCATAAAATTTTAAGTCTTAGGTCTTCCACCATTGTAGGGGTGCGGGCATCTAACTGGTGTTGATTGTTCTCGGCTGGTTATAGTGGTTTAGTTGCATCGGAAAGATGCAACTATCCAATTAACAGGAGATGTTGCTAGGTACTGATGGGGTTAGGCCCAATAAATGGGTACGTTGAGGGACCTAATGATGGCTTTACTTTGCATTAAACGGTGGGTTTGACTTAACTAAGGATTGGACCAATAAACGGGCACGTTGAGGCTCCATAACTTAAAAACCAATTGCTGCATCATGCTTGAGAAACATTGGACAATAATTGTCCACTCATCGGTATAGCGTAACCCAATAACTGGGCATGGTGAGGTGCACGCATATCAATGGGACTGCAGTACCTTTAAGGAATCTTAGTCACGTAGGGGTTTCTGCATCTCCATAGACTGTGAGAGATCTGTGAGAATAGTGGAAGTCTTATTTGTTTCTTAAAGTCCCTAGAATAAATAGTGATTAAGTACAAACATCTAATTAGAATCTTCTTCTCTCTTCAGTTCATAACTCAGCTTCAAACTTCTTAGCCCAAATTGTAGGGTTCAACCGATTAATCGAAATAAACTACAAATGACTGGCTTAGGAACTTCAGAATAGTTCTGAACTAAAAAAAGGTTAGGGTATGTTCTAGGCCAGGATTCTCCTGTATTATCAAACCGTCCAACTGTTGAAACATTCAGCACTTAATAAATGGATGGATGATGGCAATTATGTAAGGTGCTATATCTTGGCCTCAAGGCCCAGCATGAGGATATCAAGACTTCAAGGCTATGATAACTCACCCGCAAGAGTTGTATGGTGAGTAGAGCTTGGGTGGTCCATCTATGATCATTGTTTGACAATGATTAAGGACCTGAAGGAGCTTAAGAAACTCGAGATGATCATGCATAAAGAGTTGCAAGTGCATTTGATGCAGCAGTCCCTTGGTAGTTTATTTTGGTCAGTTTATTGTAAACTACCATATGAACAAGATTGATAGCAAATTACAAAAATTGCTGAACACGTTGGTGATCACTTAGGGGACCTTGAAAAGTTCAAGGGGCTATGTTCTTGCTGTAGAATGGCATCTGGTTCCAAGAGAGTTTGCTAGAACAAGAGGTCTACGGAAGAATGAGCCAAAGAAGGATCTTCTCAAAGAGGAGTCAGGTAAGGAAAAGTGTTTCCACTATGGTGTTGATGTCCACTCGGAGAGGAATTGTCCTTCTACCAGGATAGCCTAAAGAAGAAGGGTGACATACCTTGTGAAGGTATGTCAGATTTGTTTGGCTACATGTTGATGTATTCAAGCAAATAGTGAGTGCCGTAGGATCTGATAGATCTAGCGATGAGATAAACTATAAGTGGTACCTCAGGTTAGGTCATTTTGGAGAGGACATGATATACTAATCGAAAAAGGATGGGATCCTTGACTCACCGATTTCTGAGTCATACCTAGTTTGTGCATCCTACCTTCAAGAAAAAATGACTAAACTATCCTTTATGGGACATGGGGAGAGGACCACTAAAATACTTCCTCTAATACATTTAGATGTAAGCAGCTCATTTGATGAGCTAGCCAGGGGTGATCCTCTTTGCTCCATAGCCTTTACCGTTGACTTCCCACGGTATGGGTACATGTGTGAGACATAGATCTGAAGTTTTGAAAAGTTCAAAAATTCAGATATGAGATAAAGAAGAAAATTAAAAAATCCTTAAGGTTCTTCTATGAGATCGAAGAGGTGTATACCTTAGTGGAAGTTTCTAATATATCTCAAGAAAAACGACATAGACTCATAATGGACTCTTCCTAGTACACCTTAATGGGGTATCGGAGAGGAGGAAAATGACCCTATTAGATATGGTCCGGTCCATTATGAGGTTCACTCACTCACTAACTCTTATTTCTTTAGGGACGTACTTTAATCTATTGAATGGGGTTCTCTCTAAATCCGTTCCTACCGCACCATATGAGATGTGGCATGGTAAAAAAACTGAATCTCGATCATCTTAAGATCTGGAGATGTCCTGCCCATGTCGAAAGATAATAGGCAGACAAGTTAGAGGCTAGGCTATAAAGGCTCACTTTATAAAGTATCTGAAAGAGTTGTTAGGGTACTAATTATATTTTTCAGTAGATTATAATGTGATTGTGACCCATCATATCATGTTCTTGGAAAATAATTTATTCAAGATGCTGGCAGTAGGAGGAAATTGAGCTCGAAGAGAGTCTTTGAGGAAAAATGAGCTGAAGATCTAGCTGAACCCATTCAATCTAAGCCAGTTAGTGTAGGAGCTCTTCCACCTCATAAATTGAGTAGGATTTCCCATCCCCTTAAAAGATACTTAAGGTATTATGACAAAGGAAGTAGAGGAAATATTCCTTATGGGAAATAGGGAACATGAGATGATCCCAAAATCTATAATGAGGCGATGTTAGACATCGATTCCAAGAAATGGATGGATGAAATAAAATCAAAGGTTGACTTGATGCATTCCACCCAAGTCTGATCTTGGTGGATCCACCAGAGGATATTATACCCATTGGGTGTGAATAGATCTACAAAAGGAAGACAAGTTCGGATGGATAGGTATAGACCTATAAGCGAGGCTTATGGCAAAAAAAAAAATTATAGTCAACATGAAAGCATTGATTATTAGAAGATTTTTGCCTATAGCCATGCTAAAATCCATCTGGATGCTACTTGATTTTGCAGCATAGCATGATTATGAATCTAGTAATGGATGTGAAAACTACCTCCTTGAATGGATATCTTGAGAAAGATATCTATGTATGGCAGCCCTTTAGGTTTCACTTCCAGTGATGGAGATTACAAGATAAACAAGCTGCAAAAGACTAAAACAAGCATTTCGGAGTTGCAGTATTTGATGTGATCAAATTGTTTGATCTTATCAAGTACGAGGAGTCTGTTTATAAGAGGGTCAGTGGGAGGTTGAGATTCTCTTGATCGGGAGTTGTTCCCATGCTGACTACGGTTAAAATACGGTTGTCTTAGAAATTCTCCAAGAAAAATCTTAGGAAGCATCTTATATCTTTTGGAAAAAAGGTCTATGGAGATAGATCTAAAAGGATGCTAGGCCTATCACAGAAAATGTACATAAAGGAGGTGTTGAAGAGGTTCAGCATGGAAATTCCAAAAGAGATTTTACCGTTTAGGCAAGGCATGTATCTCTCCAAGAAGATGTGTCTAAACACATCTGAGGAGATTTAGCTCATGAGCCGGATCCCTTATGCTTCGGCTATATGGAACCTCATGAATGCCATGCGATGTATTTGACTTGATATAATCTTGCTGTGAGTGTCACGCGCAGATTTCAGTCGAATCTAGGTGTACGACATTGGATAGCTGTGAAGAACATTCTTTAGTACTTGAGAAGCACTAAGAATTTGTTCTTGATTTTTGGAGGAGAGTTTGAGTTGCGGGGTTTAAGGATACACAGACTTAGATTTTGCATCTGACATTGATGGTAGAGAGTCTATATCAAGATGTGCAATGTGGGAATTAGTAGATTGGAAGAGTTCCAAATAACCAATCATTGTAGGTCCTATGGAAGTTGAATTAGTCATAATTTCCGAAGGTGCTAGGTAAAGTTTTCTGGTCCATGTAATTTTGTTGCAATTTGATGTCATGAGATGTCATTATAGTGACAATATCGGCACCATAGCCTTTAGCTAATGGAGCTTGGGTCTCACCAGAATACCAAGTACATGGAGAGGTGACTTCAGATAATACGTGACTACCTCGACATGGAAGATGTCAAAGGTGAAGAGAGAGGAGCCCATGGATAACATGGTGGACCCACTGACGAAGCAGTTGAGCCAGCATAAGTCTGAAATCCACCTTGAGAAGATGGGTCTTAGATACATGGCCAATTGGCTTTAGATCAAGTAGGAGATTGTTAGATATATGATCTGAAAAGCTAATTATTGGCTGACACATTGTATTTTTTCAAGGCATATTTTTGTACTTGATTTATTAAAATTAAAATAATGGGCATTTTTCTTATCTATTCATATCTAATGTGTCTGTGAATCGTCCAAGGAGTTAATGGATAATGACACATTCTCAAAACTTGAGAATTTAAGACGTGTCATTATAGGTTAACTCTTGAATTGCTCCCGATCGTTGAATCATCATGAGGACGGTGATGGATCCGTTAAGATCGATGAATAGATCGCTTTCCTTTTAGGTAGACGAGTCTTGAGTCTACAGTCGAGTCTTGAGTCTACAGTGTGGGGATATTGGAGTGAGAGTGCAGGTGGTTGTTAGAGAACAACGGTACTGAGCATGATCAAGAACGAGAAGTCATATGGATGTCTACTCATCAGTGACGATCTCGATGCTGTAGTTGTGTGAGTAGTTCTTTGACCTGCAGTGCCTCGGCTGCTCACAGTGGGATTGCTGTAGTTTGACAACAGATAAACATGGTTCCTAGCCATTTGGGATCTTGCAATATTCGTTGGCTCCAGTAGGTTTGCTGTAGGAGTAGGATGTGCACTTATAAAGGATTTATCAGTCTTAGTAGTTGAGTAGCAGTCTTATGCAATCTAAGAGGTTGAGTTATTAAGTCTATGGCCATAGCAACGTGATTATGGAAAGAAGTTTTTATGGGATTCACGATTGGACTCAAGCTAATTATGTCTTGCATATGACGGATGTTTAGGATCCGTTTGGTTAAGGTATATCAGATTATGGGATAATTTCATAATTCATGGGAATCATTTATTTGGAAAAATGATTGTGGAGGAAAATAATTTTTACTATGTTTGGTTGGTGGGAAAATTACTTCGAAAAATAACATCGAAAAAAGATTATTACATTTGGTTGGAGGTAATCCAACATAGGAATATGGTCAAATTTACAAATATACCCTTCAATATAAAATATTTTTTTAATACTAAAATAGTATTGTCATCTTCCGTTAGTTTTTATATGATGATTATAATCATATAATTCTTTGCATAATGTCATCTCCATCTTAATTTTTTTATAAAAGCTTTTTATTAAATAAATTTTGAAGGACATTAGAATAAAGTCAATGATTACATATGCAGCTTTATTAGGATATTTTTGTCAAATATGGATTACCACTACTCGAAAATTTGCCAAATACCAACCCTCTCATGATATTTGTTTTACCTTCTCTCTCAGAAAAATAAGCATGGGGCCCACGAATTTTTTACCATCTCTCATCCATTTTTCATACCAAACATGGTAATCTGACATGGGAATCATTTTTCCATGCTAGATTACCTCCAACCAAATGGTCCCTTAGGGTATGACAAGTTTTCATGACCTGCATCCTATCGGACTCTCGATAGAAGAACTTGATCACATGGTAACTACACCTAGGGGTTCATCTTTTTGTTTTGCTGGGTTGTCACTACATGCTGCTAGGCGTCACTGGTGGATTGTAAGAACTCACTAGGATCGTTTTCGGATCAACGATCCTTATTGAGATGAGTTGGAATTGTTCTAGCCTATCGAAAGGAGTTTCGATGATACTGTGATGGAGATCACGGTATGTCTCACTACCAGACAGAGTAGAATCTGAAGGGTCACACACAGGAGCATGTTCTGATCAATGGCTTGGATCATAGTCAAATCATCAATTGAATTGATGATTTGAATTAATTTGTAATAGTTACAAATTTGGCAACTGCTAATTGTTTTAGTATAAAGAACTTAATTGCAAGTGTTGCAATTCAGTTGGGTCTGATTAAATTATGGATCAAGTTTTAATTAATTTAAATTAGATTTAATTTAATTGGGCTTGAATTAATTTAAGGCTAATTGGGTTTAATTATCCAAGTTAGAATTGGATTATAATCCTAATTGGATCAGGTTTGACAGTTTTTTCGAATTTGATTCAAATCGGGCTCAAATTGGATTTAGATTGAACCCAAATTAGACCCAATTGATCTTGACCACCTAACCCATGATTTATCTAGAATTCTCTCTTTTGGCTGACCAAAAGGTGGTGGGGGCATGAGAATTCATGTTGCTCTCTACTTGGCGTGCGTGAGATAAGAAGAGGCAGCGCCAACCTCCACTTGGTTAGTTAGGGGTCTTTTCTAGATTGGGCCTTATCCTAACTACTTGATTTGAATTAGATTCTCATCTGGTCTTAGGAGTTAGTTATGGCATGGGACTTGAGTTTTCATGCGACAAAAATAAAGGGAGAAGGGTGGGCGTGCGCAAGGTTGCTACATGTAACAATTCTTGGCACCCCAACTTCTTTGCTCTCTTACATGCCTAACTACCTCCTTTATTACATGCCTTCTTCTCTAGATAGGGATCTGAGAGAAAAAGAGAGAGAGAGAGAAGAAGAGAGAAGAAAGGTTCTTGATCTCTTCTTGGTGATCGAGAAAGGTTCCTTCGAATCTGCATAAAGGATTCACGCAACAGGCTATTTCTCTTAACTAGTTCTAGCATATAGGGCCAAATCCAAGTCTAGGAGCGAGGCCTGCAAGGTGCTAGCATTCTGGTGGCCTCGGTGCTTCGATCAGGTCATCTTCATGTGGATACCAATTGAGGTCGGACATTTGTGCAGCTCCGACAGAAATCCTGGACATCCGCAAGATCCCATCTAAAGTCAAAACAAGAAATTGCGATTAAGGTAATCATTCTTCCTCTCCTATTTTATTTTCAGATCTTAAATATTTATTTCATAGCATGTTAATCGATCCCTAGGAGATTGTAGGATAAGTTCCTAGCATGTTTAAATTAAAATTGCTTTAATTTTACCTTTCCGCTGCGTGTTTACATGAGATGTAACAATCTGTATGCTATTTCCTAGAAATCCAACATGTACACGGTGTCACACCCAAAGGAAGTGACACAGAGATGAGACTCCACGCATGAGTAAGAACCATGACCAACTAGATGTGGTATTGAGATTTAGTCCCATTAATTTAACAGCTTTTTGTCATGTTAAACCCCATGTTTTAGGTGCTTCGGCTTTGGATATGAATCTCTTATGTGCAAACATAAATATAAACAATGGTTTGCTTCAGTGCATGTTTAAAAGAGTAAGATTTTGTTGGGCATTTTCTAGTGTGTCGACTTTGAGATACATCTCAGGCAGGAGGTGCTAATTCAGCTAAATGTGGAGTCCATAATTATGTGGCTGCTTAAGCTTCTAAAGGCAACATGTTTTACAGCCTTCTCTCTCTCTTTTTTTTTTTTTGGTATTATTTACAGCCTTCTCTTTGATGGCATAGTTGATGATGCATCCAGAATGTAGGAGAGCAATACTTAAATAAGGGACAGGACTTCATCGTTTTCAGTACCCTGTAATCTCTAGATGTGTGAGGAAAAGTTCTTGTTTTAGGCACTTTGCTGCAGGTGTTGCAAGTGATATCTTATTTAAAACATTAATTGTATGGTGTACTAATGATGTATCAGCAGCCAGCACGCAGGTGCTGTTTTTCCTCTTTTTGTTGATGTTGTGGCCTCCATGTGTCAACTCATGTAGTGAAGAACTTAATACATGTTACAATACCATTGTTACACATTGCGATACTGGAAAGATGATGCACCCTAATGTCTTGGCAAAATTTCGAACATACTTATTTTTGTAATAGTATATATCAAAACCTATTGGAAGAAATCTTGTTCAGTTGCTTTACGTCATATGATTGTAATTTTTTAGCCTTAGGTGCCTTGTTGGCTTGAACTGTTCCAATGATCATTTTGCTATGAAATACATGCTTATTTATGACCTTTTAGCCATGTATGGTAATTTTGCTATTGTAAGGAATGCATAATTTAATATTAATTTCATTGTGCAAATAGAAAGCAAGTTTGGATACCTTATAGTATCACACTATATTCCACAACTCTTTTAAGAAAATGTTAGCTGATTTGACCTTGACGTTGACAGTTGTTCACGGCTTATCCCCCAGCATGAGAACAGGGTCATTTAATCAGTTTGCCTAGCTTGCTTTGAGTCATGAACTTTACCGGTATCATCAACATTATAGTTGATATGATGGAAAATTTCCATAATACTATAGGTCTTATTTTTCCTTGTACCTTCTATTTGGTACCATCAACACCATAGATTATGTTGCTCTATTTTGGTGCAAGTTGGCAATATTTCATTGGTTTTGTGTCAGAAACTTAATGAATATCTTGATATTCAGATATGCCACTTCAGTTGTCCCAATTGGTGCTATGTTTGCAATGACTCTTTGGCTGGGAAATAGTGCGTATCTCTACATATCTGTTGCATTTGCACAGATGTTGAAAGCTACTAGTAAGTGTCAAGTTCCTCGATTTTTCTTTGACTGCACTGATCTATCTTTTGTTTCAGTTGTTTACCATATGATGGTTCATAATGAACGTTTGAGTTTTGCAGTGCCTGTGGCTGTGTTTCTTCTTGGAGCAGCAGCTGGTCTTGAAGCAATGAGTTGTGGAATGTTCTTAATCATGTCGGTCATCAGTTTTGGAGTCGTTGTGGCTTCTTATGGTGAAGTTAGCATTAGTTGGGTTGGGGTGGTTTACCAGATGGGCGGTGTAGTTGGTGAAGCTCTGAGACTTGTCTTTATGGAAATTTTTGTTAAAAAAAAGGGTGTTCGACTAAACTCGATATCTATGATGTATTATGTTAGCCCATGCAGGTATTTTATTTTGTTTTCACATCTTGGGTTTATGAAGCCTTTCTTTTGCCTAATATATTTCATTTTTCTCTATGCAGTGCAGTGTGTCTCTTTGTTCCATGGATATGTTTAGAGAAACCAAAGATGGATTCCAGCGGGCCTTGGAACTTCCCACCAATTATATTATTCTTCAACTGCCTCTGCACTTTTGTGCTTAATCTGTCAGTTTTCCTTGTCATCTCTCATACAAGTGCACTGACAATTCGTGTTGCTGGAGTTGTCAGGGACTGGGTTGTAGTTCTACTTTCAGCTTTGCTTTTCTCTGATACAAAGCTGACATTAATAAATCTAGTTGGTTATGGTATAGGTATGATATCTTAGCCTACTTTCAATGAATTTACTTTCCTTGCAATTTATTATTATTATTATTATTTTCCTCCCAAGTCAAAGATAGAGAAAGTGGTTATTTCTGGGATGAATATTGGCTTCTTAATTTACCATCTTATCTTTCATAATCCTCATTTTTTTGGTAAAACCTAGCTCAATATTGAATTCATCCGTGAAACTGCATAATACTTTCCAGGAAGGGGGAGAGAAATATCAGGGCTCACTTGGTATTGCTTCTGTTTTCTGTTATTGTTTTCAAAATCCAAGAAGAAAAATGATCTAGACAGAAGAACATCTATGATTATAAACCTTTTTCTCTTTTATTAAGTTGTTTGTAAGATCTTTAGATCTTTTAGTAGCAAAGGTTTGTTTCTTTCTAAAATGTTGGAAAATAAAAGCAATAAATAGCAAAAATTTTGGACAAATGCTATCTTCAATGCAATCTCTGTATGATATTTCAATAATTTGCAGAGAAATGAGAACACAAATGACAACAATGCCAAACAGGCCCTTAACTAATAGATTGTTTCCTTGAAACCCCAAATCCTTCCCTTTTAAAAATTTACCTTTCAGTAATTATGTGTGAAAGATGCATGCTTATTTGATGGCAAAAAAAAAAAAAAAAAAAACAAGTACATGGTCCAACTTATTCACTCAGATACATTGGAATCTGCAGCTATTGCCGGTGTGGCGGCATACAATAATCACAAGATAAGAAAGGAAGCACAGAGAATGAGCTTGGAGGTACGTGTTGACATTAACAATGTAGAAAAATCTCCTGATCAAGAAGTTCAGATTGCCTTATTACCTCCAAAGGAAGACAAATAGAATGATTCTGAGGTAAGATTACAGTCAGTTGCATGGACTTCCTTTTCTGTTTCTCCTTTTTCAAATCAGTAGCCTCAGCTGTAATGATGCTTGTTTCACTGTAACCAAGGAGAGCGAGTTCTAATTTGATAATTAAGCAACCAACTCAACCTCAACCATTCTTTCGTCATCATTAAATACTTTGCAGTCAAGGCGGGTGATACTTAATATCAGCAAAGTTTGAACCACCATTTCTGTAAGTTGCCAGAGGAGATTTCGCAGAACATGAATGCATGAAAATAGAAGGAAGATTCATTGTGAACTGATCCGATTGTGGTGCCGGAGACAACTGATGGATTCAATTTTCCCGTTTTCATTCCTCCAGGGCAGGGCTTTCGATGTATGGCAAACATCTGGGAGAAGTCAGGACTTTTGTCCCCAGTAGCTGATTGCAGCTGTACTTTCATAGCAGATTTGTGTTATACCATTGGTTTTCTGGCATCAAAAATAATATTTGTAAACATTTACAGAATGTTTTATCTGCTGTTGATTATTTATATCAGTTTTACTTTGTTTTCCTAAATGTTTTGAATCTGTTATGTTGATTTCTGCATCAAGTGTGGTGGATGTATTCCACATGGATGAATGTTAACAGGTATCCAAGTCCCATGAAAGAGTCGTGTAAGCTGCACAGAAGGTGGGATGCTGTCACCGCTGACCGTTGAGCAGCCACCGCACGTCCATTACCTTTGTCCAACTCCACCATGTCAAAAAGAACTCCATAATGCTTTGTTATCTAGCGCACATACTTGCTATTGCAGGTTAAAATATTCTTTCGGCTGGCTATCCATTCAATGGAACTGGTGGTTTCATCAGAAGCCCCCTAAATCTTTGTCGGGAAACTAATCTATAATGCTACATAAAACCTTAATGTCATATAACTTAGTTCTCTTCAATCTAATCTTTTGTTGGTGCAGAAAATTATGGAATGTCGGAGTACGTTGAAGGTGGTGAAGACGATTTCGTCGATGAGACATGCAAAATAAAGTTCAGATTGGAGATGGATGGCTCTGGTGGATTTTGTGATGGTCAAGTTAGCTTTCTGGTCAACAAGAATGGAGCATTCAAAAAAATTAGAGTAAAGAGGAGAGTTTAGAGAGAAGTAATGTATCTAGAGTCTCTTATAGTCAGAGTTTGTAATAGAATGATGACAGTCATAATCGAATGTCAGAAGGCCGTTTGGGCCATTTAGAGTTTGTTATGGAGAGTAGGCTGTCGTTTGTTGTGACTTGTTGGTGGTTGGATTTTATTTGCTGGAGTTTGGATTTGGTGTTTCATTTATGCTGATTATTATTGGAGCTGAAGGTCGGATTGACTAAGCTTTAAAGGTCGGTCTTTGCATTGATGATGGCGGGTTCGTAATTGGGTTCCGAGGTTGGGTCATGTTGGTGCTATCCTAACTATTCTTAGGAATTCGATTGTCTTTAAGGTCGGTCCAAAGCGGATAAGGATGCTTTGATCCAGAAGATTGGAGGTCGGAAAGGATGGTGGGTTTTTTAATTAGGATTGTGGCTGTGCTCTTTGGAGGAAGTTCAATGAATACCCAAGGTTGGCTTGAAGTCTGGATGAAAAGTATTGAGATTTGTTGTTTGCAGAGTGACTATTGCTTATTCCGGATTGGAGTTCGAACTCATGTTGATGTGAGGTTCTTTTGTTGACTCAAGTTTATCCATCTGAAGTCTTTGGTGTGAAATTGACAAGATTTGCCATCTATAGAGTAGAGGAATTGGATCATCTTCAAGGTCGGCCACTAGACAAGGTTGGACGGTGTTGGGGTTCGATATTTGCTAGAGGCTTGCTGTCTAATTTGAGCTAGGAATTGGAACCAGTTGAATGGCAACTTCTTTCACTGTTTAAGTTTATCTAGTCGAAGTTTAGTACGTCTTTAACAAGCTCTATAGTTATCGGAAGAAAGCTGAGCGAATTGTCACTGAGGGGGTCGTTGGGTGTACAAAGTTTGAAGGTTGACTTTGCAGAACTTGTCTGGAATAGGAAAGCAACTAGATTGAAATTTGAACTTAACAGTCGTTACTCTAGATAGCATTATATCAAGGTCGGACATCTGATTGGATTTCAATGGAAGCTATTTTATCCCAAACACTTGTACCCCTACTTCCGAATTCGAAGTTCAGATGAAAGGAGTATCAAAATCTGCGATTATCAAAATCTCACCTGGCTTCCCACCTTTGGGAGATGAAAATGTTTGGCGTATTTGAATTAGCGCCGAAGCTTCTTAATGTTGAATGATTTGAAATGACCTCAGCATAGCTCCATGAGGGGGATGCGGCAGACGAGATTTGGATGCAGGCGATCTGCAATCATAATTGCCTTAGAATTTTTTTGACTATTTAAACTTCTTCTTCCTTTTCTTCTCCCATTCCTGTTCTTTTTCTCCTTTCATTCTCTTCACCTTTCGTCTTCTTCGAGCCCAAAAGCTTTGTTTCGTTCTTCTTGTGGTTCCTTCTTCCGTTCATCTTCGGTTTTTTGATTGCATTTTCGACTCCTCCGGTTACTTTAGGTTAGTGCTGTTAGATATGTGTGCCCTAGAAGTCAGAATTGGCTGACACTTGTAATACACTTCTAAGGGCAAAATTATAATTTTAACTATAATCAATAAAATGGGTTATTTTCTATCACATGAGTGTATTTAGTGTCTGTGATACATTCTTTGAGTTAATGGTAATGATAATTTATATTTTCAAGAGTTGAAAATTTAAGACATGAATAATAATTATTAACTCATAAAATGCTCCTGACCATAGGATCATCACAAGGATGGTGATTGATCTGAAAGATCGGTATACAATCGCTTCTCTTTAGTAGATGAGTCTTGAGTCTATGGTGTGGAGACATCGGAGCGAGAGTATAGATACTCGTTAGAGAACGAGGGCACTGAGCGTGACCACCTCGAGTAGTCATTAGGAAGTCTACCTTCTCGTCAATGACTGACTCGATGCTGCAGTAGTGTGTCTGGTTCTTTGACCTGAGGTGCATCGGCAGTTCACCTTGAGGGTGTTATAGTTTGACTACACCATTACTCGGTCTCCTAGCCATATGGAAACCCTGAGGTGTATGTTGGCTATAGCATGTTCATTGTAGGAACTGGATTGCATCAAGATGGAATCTATCTACCTCGGTGGTAGAGGAGCAGCCCTATGATAATCATGAGAATCAAGTCCAGAAGCCCATGGCCATGGCAGAGTGAAATAATAGAAAGAGTTTCTATTTAGATTTTCACATTGGACTTGAATCGAATGATTACATCATATGACAGAAACTAGGGTTTGACGAGTTCACCTTAACCCTAATCTGATCGGGGCTCAAGATAGAAGAACTTAATCACACAGGTAGCTGCACCAAGAGGTTCGCATTCAGCTCTGATGGGTTGCCACCATATACTGCTAGGTGTCACTGGTGGATTTTGGGAGCAATTAGAATGATTTAGATGATCGATCATTCTAGCTGTTCGAATCAGAAGAGTTCTGATCCATCGAAAGGAGTTTCGATGATGTCGATGATAGAGATCATGACATATCCCATTACCATACAGAACTGAACCTAACTGGGTCACACAAATAAGGGTTTGAATCTGGTGATCATCAATTGAACTGATCCAGTTCAATTGATCTGAATGAGATTCAATTAGGTTCAAGAAAATCGTGCTAGCACTCGATTGAACCTAACGTTCTTCTTTTACTATCATAAATAAGTTGTCCTGACTGAGCCAAAGGAGTTTGTGCTCAATCAGAGGCCTTCACTTGGTCTGACTGGAGCTTGTCCAAGTCAGAAAAGGTTGTCTTATTTTGTAAGACAATACCTGCCATTTTTGGTCACCTGCCATTTCTGTTCCTTTGACTTTGGTCAAAAGTCTGACCTTTGACTGGTCAAATGTTGACCATTGACACTTTGACTTTTGTCCACATGTCATGCACCTATTGGAGAGCTGGTGGGGGCCTTGTCCCCCTGCCAGAAGTTGGCAAGGAGGAGGGCGCACGCAAAGGATGGCGTACGCTTAAGCAGGAGGCACCTAGGAGTCCCTGTTGGATAGGGACTCCATCTCCTTTTTGGATTCCGATTAGACTCCTCCTAAGAACCAACTTTGACTGGTCTTAGGCACCATCTAAGGATGAATCCAAGGGACTCTATTCCCACCAATCAGATTTAGATCTGATTTCATAAAGGGTTGTGATTGGTTGGGATGAAGAGGAGTTGGATCACGCATAGTCTATAAATAAGATCTTGCGCCCAACTCAAGAAGTATCTCAGTGAATAATTCTCCATGCCCCAAGGTTGCCTCTCTCCTCCTCCATGCCATGACCATCTTCTCCCTCTCCTCTCCACGTCCAAAGTAGTTTGGGATCCAGCTGGTGCGATCCAGGCGAGAGAAAGGCGATAGAAATCTTGAAGGTTGCTCTGCTGCAAAGGACAACTGCTGATCTTCGAAAGCTATTTTGAAGATCCTCCAGATCAGATTCAGATCTGATTTTTGGAGATGTGATAGAGAAGAAGAGGATCTCTAGATCTAGCCTGAGTGGATATCGGTAGAGGCCAGGCACTTATGTGGCTAGATCCAGAACCTTCCGCTGCTTACAGGATCATCAACGGATAATAGGATTACCCTACATCAAGGTAAATTAAATTTGATTTAATTTATCTAATTTTATTTTTATTATTAAAATAATAAGAATTCAGATCTAAAATATTTTAGATCTGATCTAGATCAAAGAAATTTTTTTTTGAAATATATCTCTTGATCTGATCAGATCTGAACGAACCTGGATCCGAAAAATCAGGATTTTCCTTCAACTGGTATCAGAGCCAAGGTTCTAAAAGTATTTAGATCTAATTTTAAATTTATTTTAATTAAAAAATAAGTGATTTTAGATGTCACATGAGATGTGATCAGATCTAAAATTAGAAAAAATTAAAATTAAATGATTTGGATCTAAGATTAGAAAATATGCATGACTAGTTCTAAAATAGAATAGTTCTATAGAATAGTCTTGCATGTTTTTAATTTAATTTGATTAAATCATATTTTAGATCTATTTATTTACTATTTTTTGATATTATAATTATTATAATAACATCTAAAAAATAGTAAATAAAAATTATTTAATTTTAAACATCATATGAGATATGATTGATGCATGTCTAGACTAGTTGTAGAATAGTTCTACATAAGTTATCTAGATTAGAAGTTTATTTTGATAAGATCAATTTAAATCTAATTTTTTAGATTATTATGAGATAATTTAGATCTAAAAATATGCATGATTCGATACATGAGATGTATGCAAAATATGCCATGATTAGATCTAATTTGTATATGAGATATATGATATAGATCTAAAACTATTTTGTAGTATTACATGTTCCTGATTAAGGCGTTCCTCTTGGCCGTCCGGATCATAAGAATGAAGAAGGGTTTAAAGGCCCTCTCCTTCCCATCCGATGGGGTGTTCTTATGACGTGTAGGGGTGCTGCGTGTTCGTCCTTAATCAGAAATCCAAAACTTACTTTCTGCAAAACCCTAGATCCTGAAACCCTAGGATTTATTGTGCATATTTTGTTTATGAACCCTACTTAATTAAGAATTAAGATTATGGAATATTAATTAGGTCTAAAATTGAGAATTTTAGATCTAAGACATATTCATAATACTGGGTTCGGGCTTGGGTAGCTCAATTAGGTCTAAGCGGTTGATCAAACCGAATCAAGAGTTGGTTAGATGGGATCAACAATGCTTAAATTGACCAGCCTAATAGGATTAAGTCTGGGTCAAGATCGAGTCACGATCAAGCAAGACCTAATTAGGCTCAGAGGTTAGAGTCTGGATTGTAGGCTAACCCAATTGGTTCTGACTCAACAATTTGGTGTCTAAGGTAAGTTTGGCACATACGACCGACTGGATTTTTAATTGGAAGCTACTCGACCTGAATGCATTCTTGTACGAGTTAATGGCATATTCCTTCCACCGGTCTCACTTACCTGGCCATATCTGTTGACACAGTTCTGATCTGAGGTGGTCAATAATCCGAGCTAACCCATGCCACTAGGTTAGTCATAATTGTTATGACTATGACAAGTCTAGTTTAATGAGACCTGAATCAATTCTCCCTAAGAAAAGATTAAGTCTGAGGTCTTCCACCATTGTAGATGTGCGGGCCCTTCCCGGGGTTGATTGTTCTCGGCTGGATACAGTGGCTCAGTTGCACCGAAAAGATGCAACCATGTCTATTAGGCATTGGATGCTATGGGCTGGAGGATGAGTTGGGCTCAATATTTCTGGATACGGTGAGAGACTCAATTAGGAATCCAGTCTATGCAAATGGTGGGTCTGACTTAACTAAGGAGTGGATCAATATTTCGGATACGGTGAGATTCATGAATTAGAGACCAAGTTTGGGTGCACCATGATTAGAGAATCATTGAACAAGAGTTGTTCACTCATTGGCTAACCCATCACCAATAACTGTTAGGTGAGGTGATGAGTCAGTTGGTGAGACCGCACCACCCACTAGAAATCATTAATCATGGAGATTTTTGCATCTCTACAGAGGGAGTGTAGGGATCCGAGAAAATAGTGGAAGCTAATTTATTTAAAAATAAAATTTTCCCTAAATAAATTGGTCAAGTCATAATTACAGTATCTAACTAGAATCTTTGACTCTCTACAGAAAAATGTCTGCGTCCAACCCATTGGCACGTATCCTGGACACACATAGACTGACCGGACCCAATTATAAAGATTGGCTCAGGAAACTACAAAATTAGTTTTGGGTTTCGAGAAGTTAACCCATGTATTGGACCAGGACCCTCCCACCTTACCAGCCCGTCCATCCACTGAACAGAGAGCATCTCTGGAAAAATGGATAGACGAAGATAATAAGGCCAGATATTACATGTTGGGCTCGATGTCTGATGAGCTCCAGCGCCAACATGAAGATATCGGGACTGCTCGCCAAATGTTGGCTCACCTGCAGGAGATGTTTGGTGAACAGAGTCGCGCAGCCAAATATCAAGTCACGAAATGACTTTTTAAGGCTAAGATGCGTGATGGGCAGTCAGTCCAAGATCACTGTCTGATGATGATCAAGGACATGGAAGAGCTTGAGAAGCTCGGTGTGAAGTTAGACTTGGATCTGCAGAACGATATTATTCTGCAATCCTTGACTGATGCATATGGGCAATTCATCATGAATTACCACATGCATAAACTTCAAAATTCCTTGGCCGAATTAATGAATATGCTGGTTCACCGCTGAGCTTTCTATGAAAGGTTCTAAAGGCTCAGTTCTTGCTATGGAATGGACTTCTTCCAAAAGAAAGTCTCTTATGGAAAGAAAAAGAAGTCTGTGAAAAAGCAGAAGGTGGAAGGAGCAAAGAAGAAGAAGGCAGAGCCGAAGAAGAAGGCCGATGTCAAAGGAAAAGTATTTCCATTGCAACAGCGATGGCCATTGGAAGCGGAACTGCCCTACTTACCTGGCCACCCTGAAGAACAAGAAGGAAGGTCCTTCTGGAGGTATGCTCGTTATTGAGTCTAACCTTACGGATTTCTTCTGCATCCAGTTGGGTGCTTGACTCTGGTTCTAGTGCTCATCTGTGCACTTCCATGCAGGGTCTTGAGGATAGCAGGAGGCTGAGGGATGGAGACATGATCCTACGCGTCGGTAATGGAGCAAGAGTTGCTGCAGTAGCCATGGGAAACATATACCCTCTTCGATTACCATCTGGTTTAGACTTAGTTTTGAAAGACTGTTATTATGTGCCTGCAGCTAGCAGGAATTTGATTTCTGTTTCATGCTTAGCACTAGAAGGCTATGTGATTACCTTCTTTAAGGACCATTGTAACATTCTTTATGAAAGAAATAAAATTGCAAATGGTTTTCTTATTAATGGTCTTTATCAGCTACATATTGATGTACCTGTTCTAACTATCGAGCAAAACGTGAATGCCAAACGACCTAGGGATAGTCCAAACGATAGATATCTATGGCACCTGAGATTAGGTCATATAGCAGAAGATAGGATCAACAAATTGGAGAAAAATGGGCTATTGAGTCCATTGACTTTCGAGTCATATCCAACTTATGAATCTTGTCTTCAAGGCAAAATGACTAAACTCCCTTTTGTAGGACATGGGGAAAGGGCCACAGATCTCCTTGCCCTAGTACATACTGATGTGTGCGGCCCATTTGATGTGCCGGCTAGAGGCAATTTTGTCTACTTCATTACCTTTACCGATGATCTGTCTAGGTATGGGTATGTGTATCTTATGAGACACAAGTCTGAAGCTTTTGAAAAGTTCAAAGAATTCAGACATGAAGTAGAAAAAAACAAACTGAAAAACCCATTAAGGTTCTTCGATCAGATCGAGGAGGTGAATACCTTAGCCGAGAATTCCTAGACTATCTCAAGGAAAAATGGCATAGTCTCTCAATGGACTCCACCAGGAACACCTCAACTCAACGGGGTTTCAGAATGGAGAAATCGGACTCTATTGGATATGGTTCCGATCCATGATGAGCTTCACAGACCTCCCTGATTTTCTTTGGGGACACTCATTGTTAACTTCAATTTATCTACTGAATAGGGTTTCCTCTAAAACCGTTCCTACCACACCGTATGAGATATGGCACGGTAAGAAACCAAGTCTGAGTCATCTCAGAATTTGGGGTTGTCCGGCTCATGTCAAAAGACAAAAAGCGGACAAGTTAGAGTTTAGGTCCTTCAGAGCTCGATTCATAGGATATCCTAAAGAGTCATTAGGATACTATTTCTACATTCCAGAAGACCACAATGTGATTGTGAGTCGACATGCCATCTTTCTTGAAAAATAGTTTATTCAAGATAGCGGCATTGGAAAGCAGATTAAGCTTGATGAGAAAGTCTCACAAGTACAACGAGCTAAGGACCAATTGGAACCAAATCAGGTTGAGCCAATAAGAACACTACCTCCTCCACCTCGTAGATCGGAAAGAGTTTTCCATCCCCCTGAAAGATACTTAGGTATTATTTCAGAGGAAGTAGAGGAAATGTTCCTCGTAGGTAATGGTGCTCATGGTGATGATCCCAAAACCTACAACGAGGCGATATCAGATATCGACTCCGAGAAATGGCTAGAGGCAATGCAGTCAGAAATTGACTCGATGCACTCAAACCAAGTCTGGACCTTGGTAGATCCACCAGAAGGTATAGTACCTATTGGGTGTAAATGGATCTTCAAGAGAAAGATTGGTGCAGATGGGAATGTGGAGACATTCAAGGCTAGACTAGTGGCAAAAGGTTATAGTCAATGCGAAGGCATTGACTATCAGGATACCTTTTCCCAGTGGCTATGCTAAAATCCATCCGCACATTGCTTGCCGTTGCAGCCTATTTCGATTATGAAATATGGCAAATGGACGTGAAAACGGCATTCTTAAATGGATATCTTGAGGAAGATATCTATATGGAACAGCCGCTAGGTTTCACATCCAGTGATACTGATCACAAGGTTTGCAAGCTGCAAAGGTCCATATATGGACTTAAGCAAGCATCTCGGAGCTGGAACACTCGTTTCAATGATGTGATCAAAATAGTTTGGTTTCATCAAAAATGAAGAGGAACCATGTGTGTCTTCAAAAAGGTCAGTGGGAGCGCTGTTGTCTTCCTCGTATTGTACGTGGATGACATCCTCCTTATTGGGAATGATATTCCCATGTTGACGATCAGTCAAAATATGGTTGTCCAAGGAATTCTCCATGAAAGACCTAGGTGAAGCATCCTTTATTCTAGGAATTAAGGTCTATAGGGATAGACCGAATAGGATGCTAGGACTTTCACAGAAGATGTACATAGAGGAAGTACTAAAGAGGTTTAGTATGGAAAACTCTAAGAGGGGATTAATACCCTTCAGACATGGTATTCATCTTTCCAAGAAGATGTGCCCTAGCACACCTGAGGAAATAGAACGCATGAGCAAGATCCCTTATGCTTCTGCAATAGGGAGCCTCATGTATGCCATGCTATGTACACGACCTGATATAGCCCATGCTGTGAGTGTCACAAGCAGATATCAGTCAAATCCAGGTGAAGAACACTGGACTTCTGTGAAATGTATCCTTAAGTACTTAAGAAGAACTAAGGATATGATGTTGGTCTTTGGTAATGGAGAACTCCAAGTCCAGGGATACACAGACTCGGATTTTCATGTCCGATGTAGATGATCGAAAGTCGACATCTGGGAGTCTGTTTGTGTGCAATGGTGGTGCTGTCAGCTGAAAGAGTTCAAGCAAATTGTGATAGCAGATTCCACCATGGAAGCAGAATATATCGCTGCATCAGAGGCTACGAAGGAAGCATTCTGGTACAAGAAGTTTGCTACAGAAATTGGAGTAATGCCATCAGATGCCATTCCTCTATACTGCGACAACAATGGCGCCATAGCCCTTGCTAAGGAGCCGAGGTCTCACCAAAAATCCAAGCACATTGAGCGGCGATACCACCTCATCCATGATTACCTCGAGAAGGGTTACGTTGAGGTCAAGAGAGTCAACTCCACAGATAATGTGGCAGACCCACTTACAAAGCCGTTGGGCCAATGCAGAAGATCGAAGCCCACCTTGAGAAGATGGGACTTAGACTTGTAGCCAATTGGCTTTAGGACAAGTGGGAGATTGTTAGATATATGTGCCCTAGAAGCCAGAATTGGCTGACACTTGTAATACACTTCTAGGGGCAAAATTATAATTTTGACTATAATCAATAAAATGGATTATTTTCTATCACATATGTGTATTTAGTGTCTGTGATACATCCTTTGAGTTAATGGTAATGATAATTCATATTTTCAAGAGTTGAAAATTTAAGACATGAATAATCATTATTAACTCATAAAATGCTTCCGACCATAGGATCATCACGAGGATGGTGATTGATCCGAAAGGTTGGTGTACAATCGCTTCTCTTTAGTAGATGAGTCTTGAGTCTACGGTGTGGAGACACATCGGAGCGAGAGTACAGGTACTCGTTAGAGAACGAGGGCACTGAGCGTGACCACCTCGAGTAGTCATTAGGAAGTCTACCTTCTCGTCAATGACTGACTCGATGCTGCAGTGGTGTGTCTGGTTCTTTGACCTGAGGTGCATCGGCAGTTCACCTTGAGGGTGTTATAGTTTGACTACACCATAACTCGATCTCCTAGCCATTCGAAACCCTGAGGTGTATGTTGGCTATAGCATGTTCATTGTAGGAATTGGATTGCATCAAGATGGAATCTATCTACCTCGGTGGTAGAGGAGCAGCCCTATGATGATCATGAGAATCAAGTCCAGAAGTCCATGGCCATGGCAGAGTGAAATAATAGAAAGAGTTTCTATTTAGGTTTTCACATCGGACTTGAATCGAATGATTACATCATATGATAGAAACTAGGGTTTGACGAGTTCACCTTAACCCTAATCTGATCGGGGCTCAAGATAGAAGAACTTAATCACACAGGTAGCTGCACCAAGAGGTTCATATTCAGCTCTGATGGGTTGCCACCATATACTGCTAGGTGTCACTGGTGGATTTTGGGAGCAATTAGAATGATTTAGATGATCGATCATTCTAGCTGTTCGAATCAGAAGAGTTCTGATCCATCGAAAGGAGTTTCGATGATGTCGATGATAGAGATCATGACATATCTCATTACCACATAGAACTAAATCTAACTGGGTCACACAAACAAGGGTTTGAATCTGGTGATCATCAATTGAACTGATCTAGTTCAATTGATCTGAATGAGATTCAATTAGGTTCAAGAAAATCATGCTAGCACTCGATTGAACCAACGTTCTTCTTTTACTATCATAAAATGTTATCCTAACTAAGCCAAAGGAGTTTGTGCTCGATTAGAGGCCTTCACTTGGTCTGACTGGAGCCTATCCAAATCAGAAAAGGATTGTCTTATTTTGTAAGATAATACCTACCATTTTTGATCACCTACCATTTCTCATCCTTTGACTTTGGTCAAAAGTTGACCTTTGATTGGTCAAATATTGATCATTGATACTTTAACTTCTGTCCATGTGTCAAGCACCTATTGAAAAGTTGGTGGGGTGGCGTGCGCCCAAGCAGGAGGCACCCAGGAGTCCCTGTTGGATAGGGACTCCATCTCCATTTTGGATTTCGATTAGACTCCTCCTAAGATCCAACTTTGACTGGTCTTAGGCACCATCTAAGGATGAATCCAAGGGATTCTATTCCCACCAATCAGATTTAGATCTAATTTCACAAAGAATTATGATTGGTTGGGATGAAGAGGAGTTGGATCACACATAGTCTATAAATAAGATCCTGCGCCCAACTCAAGGAGTATCTCAGTGAATAATTCTCCATGCCCCAAGGCTGCCTCTCTCCTCCTCCATGCCAAAACCATCTTCTCCCTCTCCTCTCCATGCCCAAAGTAGTTTGGGATCCAGTTGGTGCGATCCAGGTGAGAGAAAGATGACAAAAAGCTACAAGACTGTGCTGCTGCAAAGGACAACTGTTGATCTTCGAAAGCTATTTTGAAGATCCTCTAAATCAGATTCAGATCTAATTTTTGGAGACATGATAGAGAAGAAGAGGATCTTCAGATCCAATCCAAGTGGATATCGGTAGAGACCAGACACTTGCATGGCTAGATCCAGAACCTTCCACTGCTTACAGGATTATCAACGGATAATAGGATTACCCTACATCAAGATAAATTAAATTTAATTTAATTTATCTAGATTTTATTTTTATTATTAGAATAATAAGAATCAGATCTGAAACATCCTAGATCTGATCTGGATCAAAGAAATTTTTTTTTAAAATATATCTCTTGATCCGATCAAATCTGAACGAACCTGATCCAAAAACTTAGGATTTTTCTTCAAGTACCCTAACTCTTCTTTTAGATTTTCTTGTCTGCTCTTTTGGTCTTTAATACTTAGGAGTTTCTTGGAGGTGGGGTTACTATTCTTTTCTCGTGAAGAAAAAAATCCTGCTTCATAGATTAGGTTCGTTCAGATCTAATTGGATCAGAAGGGATATTTCAAAAATTTTTTCTTTTAGATCTAAATTAGATCTGAGACTCTTCAAATTTGATTTTATCGATCTGATAAAATAAAATAAAATAAATCTAATTTAATTGTATCTTGTTATGGGTGACTATTATCCTGTGATGATCCCGATGTTTGCTTAAGATTCTGGATGTAGCCATGCAAGCGTCTAGCCTCTATCGATATCCACTCGAGTAGGATTTGAAGATCTTCACCTTCTCAATCTATCCTCCAAAAATCAGATCTGGATCTGATCTTGAAGGTCTTCAAAATAATTTTTGAAGATTAATCATTGTCTCTTGCAGCAGTGCTGCCTTCTTCCTTTCCTATTGTCTTTCTCTTGCTTGGATCGCCCCAAACTCGCTCCCAAAAACTCTTGGATGTGGATAGAAGAGAGAGAACCTGAAGGTGGCATGAAGAGGAAGGGAGAGAAGCCTTGTGGCATGGGCAAAGGATAGAAACTCATAATCCTAAGTGCAGACAGGATTTATATAGACCCTGCTGCACCATGCAGTGCCACATCATCCCGATCAATCATAGCTCTTTATGCAATCAGATCTAAATCTGATTGGTCGAATGACATCATCTGATTCAATTAGATTAGAGTTCCTCATAAACCTCCTTAGGTGGCGCTAAGACTGGTCAAAGAGGACTCTTTGGCGCCACCCAAGTTGAAACCATGAAGCCACCTGGAGTCCCATCTGTTTGGGACTCCAGGCATGATGCTCATGGGGTGCACGCCTAGGGCTGCATGCCTCCCTAGGCATGCACCCCCTCCCTTTTTGCTTTTTAGCGGGGGGACAAAGCCCCATGTTCTCTCCTATGGGTGCATGACACATGGGCAGATGTCTAAGTGTCAAAGATCAACATTTGACCATAGTCAAAAGACAAGATTTAGCAGGTGACAAAAAATGGCAGGTGCTGTCTCAAATTTATCTCATAAATTAAGACAATCCTTTTTTAACTTGGACAAGCTCCAGTCAGACCAAGTAAAGATTTTTGAGGGAGTCCAAACATATTTGGCTCAGTCGAGATAAGCTTTAACGATTGTTGAAGGAGAACATTAGGCTCAATCATGTGCTAGCATGATTTTCTTGAACCTAATTGAATCTTATTCAAATCAATTGAACTGGGTTAGTTCAATTAATGATATCCAGATCCAAACCCTTATTTGTGTGATCCAGTTAGGTTCAGTTCTATATGGTAATGTGATATGTCATAATTTCTATCATCGACATCATCGAAATACCTTCCGATGGATCAGAATTTTTTTAATTTAGATAAGTAGTATGATCGATCATCCAAATCATTCTAATTGCTCCTAAAGTCTATCAGTGATACCTAGTAACATATGGTGGCAATCCATCAGAATTGAAAACAAACTTCTCGATGTAGTTGCCTATGTGATTAAGTTTCTCCATCTTGAGCTCCGATCGGATTAGGATTAAGGTGATCTCATCAAACCCTAATTTCCGTCATATGAATTAATCATTCGATTCAAGTCTAATGTGAAAACCCTAACAGAAATTCTTTCTATTATTTTATTCTACCATGGCCATGGGCTTATGGACTTGATTCTCATGATTATCATAGGGCTGCTCCTCATCTATCGAGATAGATAGATCTCCTATTGGTGCAATCCAATTTCTACAATGAACATGCTATAGCCAACATACACCTCAGAATTTTGAATGGCTAGAAGATCGAGTTATGGTGTAGTCAAGCTATAACACCCTCAAGGTGAACTGCCGATGCACCTCAGGTCAAAGAACCAAACACACTACTGTAGCTTCGAGCCAATCATCGATGAGAAGGTAGACCTTCTCATAACTTCTCGAGGTGGTCATGCTCAGTGCCCTCATTCTCTAATGAGTATCTGTACTCTTGCTCTAATGTCTCTACACTGTAGACTCAAGACTCATCTATCCTGAAGAAGTGATCATACAGCAACCTTCTGGATCAATCACCATCCTCATGATGATCCTACGGTCGAGAGCATTTTATGAGTTAATAATGAAAATTCATGTCTTAAATTTTTAAGTCTTGAAAATATGAACTATCATTACCATTAACTCAAGGGATGTATCGCAGATGCTTTCAAATACACATTATGATAAAAAGTAATTCATTTTATTATTTATAGTTAAAATTATAATTTTTTTTTAGGTGTGTATTATAAGTGTCAGCTAATTTTGACTTTTAGGGCACACATATTTAACAAATTCTCACTTGACCTAAAGCCAATTGGCTACAAATCTAAGTCCTATCTTCTCAAGATGGGTTTCGATCTTTTGCTGATCCAATGGCTTTGTGAGTGGGTTTGCCACATTATATGCGGAGTTGACTCTCTTGACCTTGATATAACCTTTCTCGAGGTAATCATAAATGAGGTGATATCGCCATTCAATGTGCTTGAATTTCTGATGAGACCTCAACTCCTTAGCAAGGGCTATGACACCATTGTTGTCGCAGTATAGAGGAATGGCATCCGATGGCATTACTCCGATCTCTATGGTAATTTTTTTGTACAAGAATATCTCCTTCATAGCTTTTGATGCAGCGATGTATTCTACTTTCATGGTGGAATCTGCTATTACTGTCTGCTTGAAATTCTTCCAACTGACAGCATCACCATAATACACAAATAGACTCCTAGATGTCGACTTTCGATCATCTATATCAGACATAAAATTCGAGTTTATATACCCTGAACTTGGAGTTCTCCATTACCAAAAATCAACAACATATCCTTAGTTCTTCTCAAGTACTTAAGGATATATTTCACAGAAGTCCAGTGTTCTTCATCTAGATTCGGCTGATATCTGCTCGTGACACTCATAGCATGGGCTATATCAGGTTGTGTACATAACATGACATACATGAGGCTCCCTATTGCTGAAGCATAAGGGATCTTGCTCATGCATTCAATCTCTTTGGGTGTGTTGGGATACATTTTCTTGGAGAGATTAATGCCATGTTTGAAGGGTACCAATCCCCTCTTGGAGTTTTTTATGCTAAACCTTTTTTACACTTCCTCTATGTACATCTTCTGTGAAAGACCTTGCATCCTATTCAGTCTATCTCTATAGACTTTGATTCCTAGAAAAAATGATGCTTCTCCTAGGTCTTTCATGGAGAATTCTTATGATAACCATATTTTAATTATGGTCAATATGAAAATATCATTTCCAATAAGGAGGATATCATCCACGTACAGTATGAGGAAGATAATAGCGCTTTCATTGATCTTTTTGAAAATACATGGTTCCTCCTCATTTTTGATGAAACCAAATAATTTGATTACACTATTAAAATGAGTATTCCAGCTCCGAGATGCTTGCTTAAGTCCATATATGGACTTTTGTAGTTTGCATACTTTGTGATCAGTATCACTGGATGTGAAACCTAGTGGCTATTCTATATAGATATCTTTCTCAAAGTATCAATTTAGGAATATCGTTTTCACGTTCATTTATCATATTTCATAATCAAAATAGGCTGCAACAACAAGCAATGTGCGGATGGATTTTAGCATAGCTTTTGGAGAAAGGGTATCTTGATAGTCAATGCCTTCATGCTGACTATAACCTTTTGCCACTAATCTAGCTTTGAATGTCTCCATATTTCCATCTACACCAATCTTTCTCTTATAGATCCATTTACATCCAATAGGTACTATACCTTTTGGTGGATCTACCAAGGTTCAGACTTGATTTGAGTGCATCGAGTCAATATTTGACTTCATTGTCTCTAACCATTTTTCGAAGTTGATATCTGATATCGCCTCATCGTAGGTTTTGGGATCACCATGATCCCCATTACCTACGAGGAACATTTTCTCTACTTTCTTTGAAATAGTACCTAAGTACCTCTCAGAAAAATGAAAAACTCTTTTCGATCTACGAGGTGGAGGAGGTAATGATTGTATTGGCTCAACCTAATTTGGTTCCATAGGGTCCTTAGCTCATTGCTCTTAGGAAACTTTCTCTTCGAGCTTGATCTGCTTTCCAATACCGCTATCTTAAATAAACTATTTTTCAAGAAAGATGGCATGCCGACTCACAATCACATTATGATCTTCTGGAATGTAGAAATAATATCCTAATGATTCTTTAGAATATCCTATAAATCAAGCTCTAAAGGACTATAGTCTAACTTGTCCACTTGTTGTCTTATGACATGAGCCAGACATCACCAAATTCTGAGATGACTCAGACTTGGTTTCTTACCCTGTCATATCTCATACGATGTGGTGAAAATGATTTTAGAGAGAATCCTATTCAGTAAATATATAGTAGTTAACAGGCTATGTCATCAAAAAAAATCAGAAAGTTCTATGAAGCTCATCATGGATCGGACCATATCTAATAGGATCTGATTTCTCCATTCTAAAATTTCGTTGAGTTGAGGTATTTCAGGTAGAGTTGATTGAGAGACTATGCCATTTTGCTTGAGATAGTTCAGAAATTTCTGACTAAACTATTCATCTCCTCGATCTAATCAAAGAATCTTAATGGATTTTTTAGTTTGCTTTTCGACTTCATGTCTGAATTTTTTGAACTTTTCAAAAGCTTCAGACTTGTGTCTCATAAGATATACGTATCCATATCAAGATAAATCATCGGTAAAGGTTATGAAGTAATCAAAGTTGCCTCTGACCGACACATCAAATAGGCCGCATACATCAGTATGTACTAGGGCAAGTAGACCTGTATCCCTTTCGTCATGTTCTACAAAGGGGAGCTTAGTCATTTTGCCATGAAGACATGATTCATAAATTGGATATGATTCGAAAGTCAATGGACTCAATAGCCCAATTTTCTTCAATTTGTTAATCCTATCTTCTGCTATATGACCTAGCCTTAGGTGCCATAGATACCTATCATTTGGACTATCCCTGGGTTGTTTTACGGCATTCACATTTTACTCGATATTAAAGATAGATACATCAATATGTAATTGGTAGAGATCGTTAATAAGGAAATCACTTATAATTTTATTTTTTTTATAAAGAATATTATAATGATCCTTAAGAAAACTAATTACATAGCCTTCTTGTGCTAAACATGAAATAGAAATCAAATTTTTGCTTACGGTAGGCACATAATAACAATTCTTAAGTTCTAAATCTAAGCCAGATGGTAGTCGAAGAGGGTAGGTTTCCACGGCTGCAACAGCAACCCTTGCTCCATTTTCGATACGTAGGATCATCTCATCATCCCTCAACCTTCTGCTATTCTTAAGATCCTACATGGAAGTGTACAAATGAGCACTAAAATTAGAGTCAAGTACCCAACTAGATGCAGAAGAAACCGTAAGGTTAGATTCAATAATGAGCATACTTTCAGAAGGATTTGCCTCCTTCTTATTCTTTAGGATGGCCAGGTATGTAGGATAATTCCACTTTCAATGGCCGTCAATATTATAATGGAAATACTTTTCTTTGTCAGTGGCCTTCTTTTTCAGCTCTGCCTTCCTTTTCTTTCCACCTTCCACCTTTTGCCTTTTCATAGACTTCTTCTTCTTTTCAAAAGACTTTCTCTTGGAAGAAGTCCATTCCATGGTAAGTACTGAGTCTTTAGAACCTTTCATAGAAAGTTTAGCAGTAACCAGCATATTCATAAGTTTGGCTAGAGTATTCTGAAGTTTATGCATATGATAGTTCATGATGAACTGCCCATATGCATCAGTCAAGGATTGTAGAATTATATCATTCTGTAGATCCTGGTCTAACTTCACTCCGAGCTTCTCAAGCTCTTTCAAGTTCTTGATCATCATTAGATAATGATCTTAGACTGACTGTCCATCATCTATTTTAGCCTTAAATAGTCATTTAGTGATCTGATATTTGGCTACGCGACTTTGTTCACCAAACAACTCTTGTAGGTGAGCCAACATTTGGCAGACAGTCTTGATATCTCCATATTGGTGCTGAAGCTCATCAGACATCGAGCCCAATATGTAGTATCTGACCTTGTTATCTTCATCCATCCATTTGTCAAGAGATGCTCACTGTTCAGTGGACGAACGGGCTGATAAGATGGGGGGGATCCTGATCCAATACATGAGTTAACTTCTCAAAATCCAAAATAATTTTGAAGTTTCAAAGCCAATCCTTATAATTAGATCCGATCGGTCTATGGGTGTCCAGGATACGAGCTAGTGGGTTGGATGCAGATATTTTTCTTTTTCCTATAGAGAGTCAAAGTTTTTAGTTAGTTTTGTAATTAAGATTTGACCAATTTATTTAGGAGTTTGATTTTTAAACAAATTAGCTCCCATTATTTTCTTCGGATTCCTATACTTCCTCTGTAGAGATACAAAAATTTTCATGATTATTGACTTTTAGTGGATGGTACAGTTCCACCAACTGACTCATCATCTCACCTAACAGTTATTGGTGATGGATTAGTCAATGAGTGAATGACTCTTATCCAATGATTTTCTAATCATGGTGCACCCAAGCTTGGTCTCTAATTCATTAATCTCACCGTGCCCAAAATATTGATCCACTCCTTAGTTAAGTCAGACCCACCATTTGCATAGATTAGATTTTTAATTAGGTCTCTTTCCGTATCCAAAATATTGAGTCCAATCAATCCTCTAGCCCATAGCATCCAATGCCTAATAGACATGGTTGCATTTTTTTGATGCAACTGAACCATTATGACCAGTCGAGAACAATCAACCTTGGAAAGGGCCCGCATATCTATAATGGTGGAAGACCTTGGACTTAATCTTTTCTTAGGAAGATTTGATTTAGGTCATTAAACTTGACTTGATATAGCCATAACCATTATGACTAATCTAGTGGAATGGGTTAGCTCAGATTATTAGTCACCTTAGATCAGAACTGAGCCGATAAATATGGTCAGATAAGTGAGACCAGTGGAAGGGATATGCCATTAACTCGATAAGAATGCATTTGAATCGAGTAGTTTCTAATTAAACATCAGTCGATCATATCTGCCAAACTTATCTTAGACACCAAATTATTGAGTCAGAACCAATTAGATTAGCCTACAATCCAGAATCTAACCATTGAGCCTAATTAGATCTTAACTTGATTGATCACTCATGTTACTCAACCTTGATCTAGACTTAATCTTACTAGGCTGATCAATTTAAGCACTCTTGATCCCATCTAACAGACTCCTGATTTGGTTTGATCAACCGCTAGACCTAATTGAGCTACCTAAGCCTGAATCTAATTTTATGAATATATCTTAGATCTAAAAATTCTCAATTTTAGATCTAATATATTTTATAATCTTAATTTTTAATTAAATTTAAGATTCATAAATAAAATATGTAAATAAAATTTTAGGATTTCAGGATCTAAAATTTTATAGAAAATAAGTTTTTTATTTAATTTTTGATTAAGGATGAACATGCAACACCCCTACACATCATAAGAACACCCCATCAAATGAAAGAAGAGAGCCTTTAAATTCTTTTTTATTCTCATGATTGGACGGCCAAGGAAAATGCCTTAATCAGAAACTTGATGAATCTATAAAACTAGTTAGATCTAAATCATATATCATGTGTAAAAATTGATCTAACTTAAAAATATATTTTGCATATATCTCATGTATCATATCATGCATATTTTTAGATTTAAATTATCTCATAAATATCTAAAAAATAAAATTTAAATTTGATCATATCAAATTAAATTTATTCAAAATAATTTTGTAGATTTATTCTACAACTAGTCTAAACATGCATCAATTATATCTCATATGAATAAATTAAATAAATTAATTTTTTATTTTCTAGATCTAATTATAATATTTATAATACTAAAAAATAGTAAATAAATAGATCTAAAAATTATAATTAATTAAATTAAAATTATGATGATGTTAGATTATACATAGAATAATTCTATTTCTAGTCTAGTCATGCATCTCATACATCTTAGATGTAAATTATTTAATTTTAATTTTTTAATTTTAGATTTAATCATATCTAATGTGACATCTAAAATCATCTAATTATTAGATAAAAATATATTAAAATTAGATCTAATTAATTAAAAAACCTAGCTCTGATACCAGTTGAAGGAAAAAATTTTATTTTTTGGGTTAGGTTCGTTCAGATCTGATTGGATCAAAAGAGATGTTTCAAAAATTTTTTCTCTTAGATCCAAATCAGATTTGACACTCTTCGGATATGATTTTATCAATCTGATAAAATAAAAGAAAATAAAATAAAATAAATTTAATTTAATTATACCTTATTATGGATAATCCTATTACCCTTTAAAGATCCCGATGTTTGTCTGAGGTTCTGGATATAGCCATGCAAGCACCTGGCCTCTATCGGTATCCACTCGAATAAGATCTGAAGATCTTTTTCTTCTCAATCTATCCTCCAAAAATCAGATTTGGCTCAGATCACACCAAACTCACGCCCGAAAACTTTTGGACATGCATAGGAGAGAGAGGACCTGAAGGTGGCATGAAGAGGGAGAGAGAGAAGCCTTGTGGGATGGGCAAAAGGTAGAAAATCATAATTCTAGGCATAGATAGGATTTATATAGACCATGCTGCACCATGCATTGCCACATTATCTCGATCAATCACAGCTCTTTATGCAATCAGATCTAAATCTGATTAGTGGAATGACATCATCTGATCCAATCAGATTAGAATCCCTCATAAACTTCCTTAGGTGGTGCCAAGACTGGTCAAAGAGGACTTTTTGGTGCCACCCAAGTTGAAACCATGAAGCAACCTGGAGTCCCATCTATTTGGGACTCCAGGCATGATCCTCATGGGGCACACGCCTAGGGAGGCATGCGCCCCCTCCCTTTTTGCTTTTTAGCAGGGGGACAAAGCTCCATGTTCTCTCCTATGGGTGCATGACACATGGGCAGTTGTCTAAGTGTCAAAGGTCAACATTTGACCAAAGTCAAAAGACAAGATTTAGTAGGTGATGAAAAATGGTAGGTGTTGTCTTAAATTTATCTCATAAATTAAGACAATCCTTTTCTAACTTGGACAAGCTCCAGTCAGATCAAGTAAAGATTCTTGAGCGAGCCCAAATACATTTGGCTCAGTCGAGACAAGCTTTAATGATTGTTGAAGGAGAACATTAGGCTCAATCGTGTGCTAGCAAAATTTTCTTCAACTTAATTGAATCTTATTCAAATCAATTGAACTGGATTAGTTTAATTGATGATATCTAGATCTAGACCCTTGTTTGTGTGATCCAGTTAGGTTCAGTTCTGTATGGTAATGGGATACATCATAATCTCTATCATCAACATTATTAAAACATCTTCTGATGGATTAGAACTTTTCTGATTCTAACAACTAGTATGATCGATCATCCATATCATTCTAATTGCTCCCAAAATCTACCAGTGACACCTAACAGCATATGGTGGCAACCCATCAGAACTAAAAATAAATCTCTTGGTATAGTTATTCATGTGATTAAGTTTCTCTATCTTGAGCTTCAATCAGATTAGGGTTAAGGTGATTGCGTCAAACCCTAATTTCCATCATATAAATTAATCATTCGATTCAAGTCTAATGTAAAAATCCTAATAGAAACTCTTTCTATTATTTCACTCTGGCATGGCCATGGGCTTATGGACTTGATTCTCATGATTACCATAGGACTGCTCCTCATCTACCGAGGTAGATAGATTTTCTATTGGTGCAATCCAATTCCTATAATGAAAATATTATAGCCAACATACACCTCAAGATTTCGAATTGCTAGGAGACCGAGTTATGGTGTAGTCAAACTATAACATCCTCAAGGTGAACTATCGATGCACCTCAGGTCAAAGAATCAGATACACTACTGCAGCTTCGAGCCAATCATTGATGAGAAGGTAAACTTTCTCATGACTGCTCGAGGTGGTCACGCTCAATATCCTCATTCTCTAACGAGTATCTGTACTCTCACTTTGGTATCTCTACACCATAGACTCAAGACTCATCTATCCTAAAGAAGTGATCATATACCAATTTTTTTGGATTAATCACCATCCTTATGATGATCCTATGATTGAAAGCATTTTATGAGTTAATAATGAAAATTCATGTCTTAAATTTTCATCTCTTGAAAATATGAACTATCATTACCATTAGCTCAAGGAATGTGTCACAGATGCTTTCAAATACACATTGTGATAGAAAATAATCCATTTTATTATTTATAGTTAAAATTATAATTTTACCCTAGGTGTGCATTACAAGTGTCAGCCAATTCTAGCTTCTAGGGCACACATATCTAACATCTCGTTCACTGGGTTTGCCTGCCAATTTCTTTTGATTTTTAGTAATTTTTCTAGATTTTGTTTGATCCAAAATGACTTCTAAAGTTTCTTGGTCTACTAGTTCAAGAAGTTCGTCCAACCCAAGCTCTCCTAACCTTGTCCATAAGAATGAAATCGAGCCTAGGAAGGTAGCTCGTCTAGTCTTTATCCTTGAGACCATCCCTTGTTCTCTTTCCCTCGAAGATCTATCTTTAATTAGAGTTCAATATGGAATCCCTTCAGAGTATGAACTAAAGTTTTTTGGGTCGAACGGTCGAGCTTGCACCCCTCCCTCGGGTCATTTCTGTTTATACTTGGAAGCTTTTCGTGCCAGACTGAGACTTTTTCTTCCTTCTTTCATTGTCAGCCTTTTCTATTTTTTAGACATATCCCTTGTCTCGGTTGTTCCAAACTTTTTTAGGTTCATAGTAGGATTTCTTGCCCACTGTCTTTCAGCCGAGGTTCGTCCTATAATTTTTTTGTTCCAATTTGTTTTTTACCTTTGAGCACTATCCTTCTACTAAGAATTGATGGTACTTATCCTTCCAGTTTAGTAAGAAGAAATTACTTAAGGATGCCCCTTTCTTAAATCCTAATTGGAAGGAAAAGTTTTTCTTTATTTTCTATCCCTCCGTAGAGTTAGGGCTTCCTTCACAAGGTTAGTTGAGGGATTCAATCCGTAGAGCCCCCAAGCTAGAAAGAGAAGACCTCGACTCTATCGGCAAATTGAGAGACTATAAAGCTCCTTGACTGTTCGAACTAGTTGATAACCAAACCTTATACAACCTCGGCTTGAGCCCATTCGATCCTAAAGGTATATATTTGTGTCTTCTTCTATTCCTTTTATCTTTCTTCTAATCTTGGCATACTTGCTATTGTAGAAATGACCCCTGAAGAATTAAAGATGTTGTCAGAGGGACTTTAGGCCCACAAAAGAAAGAATAATGCCTTTGGGGAGACATCCAAGTAGGCGAAGATCGAGGACTTGAGCTCGACTGCTCCAGCATTGGCAACCCTTGGTCTCAAAACTACAGTTCCTCTGATGACCTCGAGTCTGCTTGTTGAGGTCCTTCCCCAACACCTCCTATCAAAAAGGGAAAGGAGGTGGAAAAGAAGAGGAAGAAGACAACTATTAAGAAAGCTCGGCCCTAAAAGAACTCTGGGGAGTCTAGTGGTGACAACATTGATTGAGAGAGTGCTTCATTCGATGATTGGAAGGTTGTCAAGGCTCTCGTTGATAGGTGCATTCTGCCAAACATTGTTGATAGGATCGTCCTCACTGACCTTGAGTTGCGGACAAAGGATTCCCTCAGGGCTTTTCTTGAGACAATTGATTTATCCCTTCTTCAAATTTAATGATGCATTCTCTAGTGGCACAATTGACTTTGTCATTTATAGGTGGGTGACCAACTAATCGCCAACATCAAGTTGATTAACATTCAAAAGGCTGAGGCCTCAAAGACCGTGGAGGCACCCCGAGAATACATGGCCGAGGTGGGATGTCTTTCGGTTGAGGTTGGGCATTTGTAAGAGGCACTCAACAGGGAAGAATAGGCCATGGCAGGGTTGAAGGCTGCATTGACCTCAGAGAAGGAGAAGAGAAAGGAGGCCGAGGTCAAGATCATCGAAGAGAGGAGGTGAGTCATCGAGGTTGTGAAGCAAGCCATTTCATCCTTCAAATCTTTAAAGAAATTGAAGAATATTAAGGTGGTGTTTGCTTAGGAGGCCTTTGTCAAAGGATTTGATCTTTGCCAGAAGAAGGTTGCTGAGAGGTTCCCTGAGTTGGACTTGGCTTCCTGGCATAGGAATCTTCTGAAGATGAGGCGGAGCTTCCTACGGCTAGAGCTGATCTTCTAGATCCTAAGCCTGTTGCCATCGAACCTACTGAACCTGTCCTCGTGCCTGCTAAGGAGCTGGCACCTACCAAAGCCATGCCGAGCTCTTCCACTGCTCATCCTTCAGAGGTCTGAGATCTCTTATCATTGTACTTTTTCTCTTTTCTTTCATACTTCATGTACTTAAAAATTTTTAATTAATGAAATCAAATTAAATTTCTCTTCTTTTCATATCTTTTATATATTATGGTATGTTTATACATCGAGTGTAGTCTCCGACTGAAGCAACACCATTGCTTAAGGGCATTCTCCTGAAGGCCTATATTAGGAATTTAAGGAAGTTCATCAAGTTAGCAAAAAGTTGAAGAAGACCGAAGACGAGCTTCAAAAATCCAAAAAAAAACTATGTAGAGGTTGCAGTCGAAATCAACCATCTCAGCCAGGCATCCAAACAAACTTTTAAAGAGTACACTGCTAAGAAATACCATTTGAGTGAAGAGCTCGAGGAGGCTAAGAAACATGCTAGCAAAAAATCTTGGATCTTAATTGCGAAAGTCAGCTCCTTAGAAGTTGAACTTAGAGCAGCAAAAGAGAAGATTCTACTACTGGAAAGGAGCTTGGCATGGTCCACCAATTGAGAGGAGTATGGTTGGGATTGGTATAAGAGGTTCTCCAAGCTTCAAAGTCAATTGAAGGTAGCTGAGGACTCATACAACACCTACAGGCTTGGCTGGTGTGATCAAGTTATCGATCTTAAATGAAAGCTTCGATCAGTTGCCAAGGAGATAGCTCAACTTTGAAAGTGATTAGTAGACAGGGCTCGAGCTGGCCCAAGTGTAGATCCAGATGAAGTGGCTACTTTGAAGAATACCCTTGGAGATCTTATCGTGACATTTGAGAAGACCAAGAACGAGCTTCTTCAACTCAAAATCTAGATGACCTACTAGGAGAATTTGGTGAAGAATGCTAAGGCCAAATCTATAGTTTTGAGGAAGAGACTAAGAGAAGTGGAGGATGACTTTCGGAGATCCCAAAAATTACTTGGCGAGAGCTTGATGGTAAGGCGAGATCTCAAAGAGAAAGTAAATGACTTAAAGCACTCCCTCGTAATGATTGGAGCTAGTAGCCTAAAGTTCGAATAGGACTTCATTCCTGTTCTCCTTTTTTTTTAAATTTTGATATAATTGATCTTGAAGTCCTTCATTTGTAATGCACTCTATTTCAATGAAATGATACTTCTTTTATCCATCCTTCACTATCTTGCTTTGATTTATTGCTCGTAGAATTCATTGTTTCTATGCCATATCTCTGATGTTGGTGTTGTTTTGAAATGGTAATCCTAGTCCGACATCTTGTAGGCATGTCCTCTTTGTTTATGAACAAGCATCCTCCAAACCTATTTTGTATTTAGCCTTTCTTTCATTTTAGAAACTGGGGGCTTTCATTTTTCTCATAGAGGTCTTCATCAATTGTCAGGATAAGATCCTTCTCTTGCTCCTGACGTGGTCAATCCCTTGTTTAAGAACTAGAGGCCTTCAATTTCTCGTAAGGATCTTCGTCCATGTCAGGATGAGGTTCATCTCTTACTCCTGACATGGGATGACTTTTATTCTTGTTAGAATGAGGTCTACCTCCTATTCCTAACAAGATTGTTGAGGCATAAAAGGACTGTTGAGAGAGCCTCTCTCCATTACCTCTTATTTAAGAATCAGAGGCCTTTAATTTCTTATAAGAATCTTCGCCCATGTCAGGATGAGGTCCACCACCTATTTCTGATATGGGATGGCTTTTATCTTTATTAGAACAAAGTCTACCTTCTATTCCTAACAAGATTACCAGAGCACAAAAAGATCGTTGAGAGGGCCTCTTTTGATTATTTTCTATTTAAGAATTAGAGGCCTTCAATTCCTCATAAGGATCTTCGCCCACATCAAGATGAGGTCCACCTCCTGTTCCTGATGTAGGATGGCTCTGATCCTTGTTAGGATGAGATCCACTTCCTATTCCTATCAAGACTATTAGGACATAAAAGGGTCATTAAGAGGGTCTCTTTTCATTATCTCCTATTTAAGAACTAGAGGCCGTCACCCTCGTTAAGATGAGATTAACATCTTATTTAAGAATTGGAGGTCTTCACCTTCGTTAAGACAAGGTTAACCTCTTATTCAAGAACTAGAGGCCTTCATATACGGCTTCATTTAAGAATGAAACTTGGCTTGGTCACTTCCTATCATAACTTAACTTTCATAAGAAACGTGCGAGCTTAGGTGTGGTACTCTCAAGTCTTGGAAACATAAGAATAAAGATCATGAGAAGATGGGAGCAATCCAGTGAAGCCAGCAAAGAAAATTAGAAATCAGCTTGGTTAGCAGTTGGAGTCATCTTGATTCTGAGATGAGATGACTCAATTTTGGATGAGACATCATAATTTTGAGATGAGTTGTCTCGGTGGAAAGCGAGATGTCTCGATCACAGTCTGAGATGTCATGGTCTTAAGAAAAATCCAAAATAGAGAGCAGTATTTTGGGAGTGCTAGACTGTCACACAGTTCGAGATATCTCGATTTGAAGACAAGATGTCTCGATTGTAGGTGAGAGGTCTCGATTTTAGAATGAGACATCTTGATTTTTGCGGATAGTTTTGCATAGATTTTCTATTTAGGTTTGGAGAGTTTTTCTATGAGCTTGGGACTTGACCCTTTTGTAAAGTATTTATACTGAAAATAGATCAATAATTATAATATGCTAAATACATTAAAATAAAAGCTCTTTTCTTTCGAAAAACTCTTGTTCTCTCTTTCTCCCTTGAATCCATTATTTTGCTTTTGCGTTAATTCTAGGAGATCATTCTTTATTGCTGGTTAATCACTAGTGGCCATGCTGGTCCGTGAGAGGGTGACTAATCCACTATTTGGTATTAGAGCAGTGTTGCGTAGAAGGAAGACACCTAGGATTTCTACATCCATGATCTGCTACACCAGATTTTATTATAAAATCTTCTTATTTTCTTTATGGTTATCTCTAGATTGAGGTGGAGAGCTGGTACATGAAGGAGAAGTGATATAGAAGGTTGGAAGGAGGATTTAGGGCCCATAGATCTTCATTGAAGGGTAGTTTTACTGGTGTGTGATCACAGAAGGGTGTTAGGATTTTGCTCTTGACTTTATTGTAGTCATGGGATCAAGTAAATTCAAGATGGATTTTAAGAAGTTCGATGGTAAGAAAAATTTTACCTTATGATAGCAAAGGATAAAGGACTTGTTGGTTTAGTAGAGGATCTACAAGGTCTTGGTAAGAAAAAGGCCAAAAAAGATAAGTGCTGAGGACTGAAAAGAGTTGGAAAAAATTACTTTTAGCACTATCAAAATTTGCTTGGCTGATTAGATGTTGCCTGAGATTTGTACAAAGACCATGGCAAAGGAGCTCTAAATAAGATTAGAGAATACATACATGAAAAAGAACATAACTAATAAGCTGTGGTTGAAGAAATAGCTTTACAGTCCAATGATGCCCGAAGGTGGAGATCTTGTTGCACATATCCAAAAGTTTAATCAGGTGTGCTCTGAGGTAATAAATTTGGACATGAAGATCGACGAGGAAGATTGGGCATTACTGCTACTATATTCTCTCCCAGATTCTTATGATGGTCACATAACAACTTTAGTTTATGGGAAGGAGACCCTAAACTATGAAGAGGCTGTTGGCATGCTTAGATCGAATTAGTAGCGAGAAAAGATTTGTAAGGGAGATCCTAAATCCTAGATCTTGGCTGTGAATGAAAGATAGGAAAGATCAATGGAGAAAATAAAGAAAAAATTCAAGAGTAGATCAAAATCTTGGGATTAGAAGAAGACATTGAAATGCTATAGATGTCATCAGCCTGGACACCTGAGGAGAAATTATCTCCTTTTGAAGTCAAAAAAAGGAAAGGCCAGTAAGAGTGATGATACAGCTTTGATGAGCAGTGGAGAAAATCTGCTAGTTATATCAGATGGATCCATAGAGTGTGATACTATGTGGACATTGGATTCAACATGCTCACACCACTATACTTCTCATCGAGAGTGGTTTGCTACCTACCAAAAGATTGATGGTGGAAGTGTCAACCTTAGAGATGATTACCCATGCAAAGTAGCTGGAGTTGGCTCTATTAGGGTGAGGATGTACGATGGGATCATTCATATATTATTGAATGTCAGACATGTACCAAAGCTAAAAAAGAATCTAATTTTTTTGGGCTACTTGGAGGAGTAGAGATATGCTTTTAGTTGTTAGACTGGGAGTGGATGCTTGAAGATTTCCAAGAGAGCCTTGGTGGTGATGAGAGATAGAAGATTGAGCAATAATCTTTATAGAATGGAGGGCACAGTTGTGAATGATGGTGTGGAGGTGCTAGTAGCAGCATAGGAGGAGCAGCTCTTATATCGACTGTGGCACTATTAGATGGGTCACATGAGTGATAGAGGGCTCATAAAACTTAGCAGAAGAGGGATGATCCTAGCCTTGAAAAAGAAGGGTACAGATTTGTGTGAGCTATTCATCTTTAGCAAATAGTATAGGATGAAGTTTGCCAACAGTACCAAGTGCAGTGAAGGAGTGTTGGACTTAGTGCACTTGGATGTGTGGGGACTGACTCAATCTTGTATCAATTAGAGGTGGGGCAAGGTATTTTATCACTTTCATTGATGATTACTTAAGAAAGTATGGATTTATCTAATTAGAGAAAAATCAAAGGTGTTTGCCCAGTTCAGAGCCTGGAGAGCTGAAGTTGAGGAGTTAAGAAGATAGGTGAAGTATCTAAGGTTGGATAATGAAGGAGAGTATACAAGCCTAAAGTTTAAGAGGTACTGTGAGCAAAATTGTATCAAACGTCATTACACAACAAAGATGACTCTCCAGTAGAATGATGTCATGGAGAGGATGAACTGGACACTGATTGAGAAGGCACGAAGTTTGAGGCTGCAGACATGACTTTCAAAATTTTTTTAGGATGATTTTTAACTTTTTCTTATTTTCTTGTCAATAGGTCCTCTCATTGCAAGTTGAATGGAGGTATTTCAGAAGAGGTCTGGAGTGAAAAAAAGATGGAGCTTGGCCACTTAAAGGTCTTTGCCTGGCCTATGTACATGTGGAGGCAACTAAGAAAAGCAAGTTGGACTCAAAATCTCAAAAGATAACATTTATTGGGTATCTGCTAGGAGTCAAGAGATACCTATTGTGGAATCCTAAAGTACAAAAGTCAGTGATCAGCAGGGATGTTATTCTTAATGAAAAGAGCATCTTGAAGAGGTCTGGGATAAGTGAAACTGAAAAAATGAAGATGAACAACAGTGGCTAGTCAGAGATAGATGACATGCAGTCTATATCCACTTATAGGAATATTCCTATTGAGGTGGAGCTGGGTAGGAGCATACTTACTCAGATGGAAGACCAGCATGGAGAGCCAGCTATTTAGGTGGAGGTGCAGGATTAGCCATAGACTTTAGGTAGTGGCAATGTGCCGATGGGAGTGGCTTTGCACCAGTCCTAGCGTACCATTGGAAGACCTATCATATATGGTATTGATGAGGTTATCTCCTATGCACTCATCACTGCCAATGGAGATCCAGAAAACTATGTAGAGGCTATGGAGAGTAAAGACCATGAGTCATGGATGTAGGCCATGATGGAGGAGATGGAATCACTAAAGAAAAATTAGATATGGTAGCTGGTGGATCTTCTGAAAGGTGCTCGACCTATTGGCTTAAAGTAGATGTTTACTAAGAAGAGGCACCTTCATAACAACATGGAGTCAGATTCAAAGCAAGGCTAGTAGCAAGGGAATATTCATAGAGGGAAGAAATTGATTACATAGAAGTTTTCTTTTCTATGGTGTGTCATACATCTATTCGAATTTTGCTATTGTTGGTGACATAGCATAACATGAAATTAGAATAGATGGATGTGAAGATGGCCATCCTTTATGAGACTTTAAAGGAAAGGATCTACATGAAGCAATCAGATGGTTTCATAGAGATTGGACAGGAGAAGAAGGTGTATTTACTCAGGAGGTCACTGTATGGCTTGAAGCAATCCCCTCGTCAGTGGCATCATAGATTTGATAGTTTTATTTTGAGCTTGAGATTTATCAGATATGAACATGATTGTTATGTCTACATCAAGGATGTGGATGAGGAGGATGCCCTGTACCTACTACTATATGTAGATGATATGCTTATAGCCAGTAGAAGTATGAAAGCCGTGAAAGACTGAAAAAGGCATTATCATCTGAGTTTGAGATGAAGGATCTGGATCCAACAAAGAAAATCCTTGGAATGAAGATTTATAGAGATAGGTGCATGGAGTGCTCCATTTGTCACAAGGAGGATATATCCAGAAAGTTTTGAAGAGATTTGGGATGGAGAAGGCCAAACTTGTAAAGACACCATTGCCAAGCCATGTATCTCTCTCTAAGTATTAAAGTCTCCAATCAGAAGAAGAGAGAAAGTACATGGATAGAGTCTCTTATGCGAATGCTGTAGGTAGTATGATGTACACTATGGTATGCTGTAGACTAGATATAGCACATGCAGTGAGCTCTATTAGCAAATATATGACTATCTAGGGATGGAGCACTAGAAGGCATTGAAGTGGATACTGAGATATCTACATGGAATAAGAGACTATGGTCTGGTATTTGGTGGGTAGCCAGGAGGATTTGAAGATGGTGGTTCGGATCCTCTGGAAGGATTTGTAGATGCAAATTATGCAGGTGATCTTAATATAAGGAGGTCTACTACTAGATACCTCTTTTGCGTGTATGGTGGATCGATGTCTTGGAGATCAATCCTTCAGTCAATCACGGCCTTGTCTACTATGGAGGCCCAGTACATTGGAATAACAGAGGCTGCAAAGGAAGCTCTTTGGCTTAGAAAGCTAATTGTTGAGATGGGGATAGAGCAGAGCAAGATTACACTGTATAGTGATAGTTAGAGTGCTCTACTATTGGCATAGAACTCGGTCTATCATGCTCGATAAAGCATATAGACGTGAGGTACCATAGGATCAGAGAGATAGTGGAGAAGATGAAGTAAAACTGATGAAGGTCCATATCAAGAAGAATTAGTTTGATGCACTTATGAAGGTACCTTCTAGAGATAGCTTTCAGACGTTTGTAGCATGGATGGATTTGCAAGTAAGAGATGAGTTCACAAGGACTTAGAAGCACTAAGGTGGAGAATGTGAGCTCAGGTATGATACTCTCAAGTCTTAGAAATATGAGAAGAAAGATCATGAAAAGATGGGAGCAAGTCAGTGAAGCCAGCAAAGAAAATCAGAAATTAGCATGGCCAGCAGTTGGAGTCATCTCGGTGCTAAGACGAGTTGACTTGGTTCTGGATGAGACATCTCGGTTTTGGGATGAGATGTCTTAGTGGAAAGCAAGACGTCTTGATCTCAGTCTAAGACATTTTGATCTCAAAGAAAATTCAAAATAGAGAGCAGTGTTTCGAGAGTGCTGGGCTATCATATAGTTCGAGATGTCTCGATTTGAAGACGAGACATCTCGATTGTAGGCGAGAGATCTTGGTTTCAGAATGAGACATCTCAATTTTCATGGATAGTTTTGCATGGATTTTCTATTTGGATTTGGGAGTTTTTCTATGAGCTTGAGGCTTGACTTTTTTGTAAAGTTTTTATACTGAAAATAGATCAAGGATTGTAATATGCTGAATACATTGAAATAAATGTTCTTTTCTTCTAGAAAATTCTTGTTCTCTCTTTCTCCCTTGAATCCATTATTTTGCTTAAAGGAAACCGATCTAGGGTTCTAGGGTTAGCTTTTGGAACTTGTTCAAAATTATAGCAGAAGAGATGAATCAACCACATTAATTTATGAATAAATAACATAAAATCCTAGATCTAAGATTCTATTACATGATTATAGTATGCTATTAAATCAGAAATTAAAACATTAGAAAACTATATGTTGATCATATCAACAACAGACCTATTCTAGATCGAATCTAGAAAGCATAAAGAAGATCAAATCATCCTTACCTTTACAACTTAAATTTCTTAACTCACTGATCTGGACCTAAGATTATTGCTCCGAGCCGCACATATATCCGGTCTTTACAGGTTGTCCACACGAGCACTCGATCGTAGATTAGAAGTTTGATGCTGGAAATCAGCATAGTTTGCTAGAACTGTGCTGATCCTTCTTCGATGGTTGATCTGCATCTTTCTTCTTCAAGACTTGGATCCTCCAATTTTCATAAAATAAGGAAGAAAATTGTGATGCTAAGACACCTCTCACAATTCACAAAAATTGGAGGAAGAGATTTAGAGAAAAAATCCTAGAAGAAGACCCTGTTCTTCTTCTTTATTTCTCTCACCAAAGCACCTTGATTGGTGCCTTTACAATTCCCATGCCTAACCTTTTCTCTCCCATATTTTCTCACACTCCAATGGCCCTCTCAAGTCTCTAGAATCTCAAAAAAGATTAGGATAAAAATCTCTTTTTATATGGAGATATAGAACAACCCTTGACTAGATCAAATACCTAGTCAAGTGATATCCAAATTGCACTAGACTTGGGGCACCCAACTCTTAGGCGCCCCCTCCTTTTTTTTCTTCATGGACCATCAGGTTTTGTCACACAAAACCTTTCTAAAATCCATGAAAATTTAGAGAAAAAATAGGGAGCCCACAAAAATAAGGAAAGAGTTTTAGTTGCTTAAAATTCTATCTCATATAATTTAAATCAACTCAAACTCCTTTTGACTTGGTCCACAACTATGTTCCATGTAAAAGAGAAGGGGAATAAGGAGGTGCACGTGAAGATCTAGGAGAGAAGTGATTTCACACAAAAAACCAAGAGAAATGGCATGGAGGGCATGAGGAATATGTGGCACAAGGTTAGGGAGTCCTAGTCATACTAGGACTCCTATTTTGACTTGGTCAAACAAGAGATTTAAACCAAATTAATTAGAATTTAATTAAATTGATTAGATTAGATCTTAGTCCAACTAATTATTAGATATATGTGCCCTAGAAGCCAGAATTGGCTGACACTTGTAATACACTTCTAAGGGCAAAATTATAATTTTGATAATAATAAATAAAATGGGTTATTTTCTATCACATATGTGTATTTAGTGTCCTTTGAGTTAATGGTAATGATAATTCATATTTTCAAGAGTTGAAAATTTAAAACATGAATAATCATTGTTAACTCATAAAATGCTCCCGACCATAGGATCATCACGAGGATGGTGATTGATCCAGAAGGTTGGTGTACAATTGCTTCTCTTTAGTGGATGAGTCTTAAGTCTACAGTGTGGAGACACTAGAGCGAGAGTACAGATACTCATTAAAGAATGAGGGCACTAAGCGTGACCACCTCGAGTAGTCATTAGGGAGTCTACCTTCTCGTCAATGACTGACTCGATGCTGCAGTAGTGTGTCTGGTTCTTTGACCTGAGGTGCATCGGTAGTTCACCTTGAGGGTGATATAGTTTGACTACACCATTACTCGATCTCCTAGCCATATGGAACCCTGAGGTGTATGTTGGCTATAGCATGTTCATTGTAGGAACTGGATGGCATCAAGATGGAATCTATCTACCTCGGTGGTAGAGGAGCAGCCCTATGATAATCATGAGAATCAAGTCTAGAAGTCCATGGCCATGGTAGAGTGAAATAATAGAAAGAGTTTCTATTTAGATTTTCACATCGAACTCGAATTCGAATGATTACATCATATGACAGAGACTAGGGTTTGACGAGTTTACCTTAACCCTAATCTGATCGGGGCTCAAGATAGAAGAACTTAATCACACAGGTAGCTGCACCAAGAGGTTCATATTCAGCTCTGATGGGTTGCCACCATATACTGCTAGGTGTCACTGATGGATTTTGGGAGCAATTAGAATGATTTAGATGATCGATCATTCTAGCTGTTCGAATCAGAAGAGTTCTAATCCATCGAAAGGAGTTTTGATGATGTTGATGATAGAGATCATGACATATCCCATTAGCATATAGAACTGAGCCTAACTAGGTCACACAAACAAGGGTTTGAATTTGGTGATCATCAATTGAACTGGTCCCGTTCAATTGATCTAAATGAGATTCAATTAGATTTAAGAAAATCATGCTAGCACTCGATTGAGCCTAACGTTCTTCTTTTGCTATCATAAATAAGTTGTCCTATCTGAGCCAAAGGAGTTTGTGCTCAATCAGAGGCCTTCATATGGTCTGATTGGAGGTTGTATAAGTCAGAAAAGGTTGTCTTATTTTGTAAGACATTACCTGCCATTTTTGGCCACCTGCCATTTCTTGTTCTTTGACTTTGGTCAAAAGTCTACCTAGACTGGTCAAATGTTGACCATTGACACTTTGACTTTTGACCACATGTCACACACCTATTGGAGAGCTGGTGGGGCTATTAAGTCATATAGCAGAATGTGAATGCCAAAATGTGAATGCCAAATGACCTAGGGATAGTCCAAATGATAGGTATCTATGGCACCTGAGATTAGGTCATATAGCAGAAGATAGGATCAGCAAATTGAAGAAAAATGGGCTATTAAGTCTATTGATTTTCGAGTCATATCCAACTTGTGAATCTTGTCTTCAAGACAAAATGACTAAACTCCCTTTTGTTGGACATGGGGAGAGGGCCACAGATCTCCTTGCCCTAGTACATACAGATGTGTGCGGCCCATTTGATGTGTCGACTAGAGGTAATTTTATCTACTTCATTACCTTTACCGATGATCTGTCTAGGTATGGGTATGTGTATCTTATGAGACACAAGTCTGAAGCTTTTGAAAAGTTCAAAGAATTCATACATGAAGTAGAAAAACAAACTGGAAAATCCATTAAGGTTCTTCAATCAGATTGAGGAGGTGAATACCTTAGCCGAGAATTCCTAGACTATCTAAAAGAAAATGGCATAGTCTCTCAATGGACTCCACCAGGAACACCTCAACTCAACAGGATTTCAGAATGGAGAAATCGGACCCTATTGGATATGGTTCGATCCATGATGAGCTTCACAGACCTCCCTGATTTTCCTTTGGGGACACTCATTGTTAACTTCAATTTATCTACTGAATAGGGTTCCCTCTAAAATCGTTCCTACCACACCGTATGAGATATGGCACGGTAAGAAACCAAGTCTGAGTCATCTCAGAATTTGGGGTTGTCCGGCTCATGTCAAAAGACAACAAGCGGACAAGTTAGAGTTTAGGTCCTTTAGAGCTCGATTCATAGGATATCCTAAAGAGTCATTAGGATACTATTTCTACATTCCAGAAGACCACAATGTGATTGTGAGTCGACATGCCATCTTTCTTGAAAAATAGTTTATTCAAGATAGCGGCATTGGAAAGCAGATTAAGCTTGATGAGAAAGTCTCACAAGTACAATGAGCTAAGGACCAATTGGAACCAAATCAGGTTGAGCCAATAAGAACACTACCTCCTCCACCTCGTAGATCGAAAAGAGTTTCCCATCCCCCTGAAGAGATACTTAGGTATTATTTCAGAGGAAGTAGAGGAAATGTTCCTCGTAGGTAATGGTGCTCATGGTGATGATCCCAAAACCTACAACGAGGCGATATCAGATATCGACTTCGAGAAATGGCTAGAGGCAATGCAGTCAGAAATTGACTTCGATGCACTCAAACCAAGTCTGGACCTTGGTAGATCCACCAGAAGGTATAGTACCTATTGGGTGTAAATGGATCTTCAAGAGAAAGATTGGTGCAGATGAAATTGTGGAGACATTCAAGGCTAGACTAGTGGCAAAAGGTTATAGTCAACGCGAAGGCATTGATTATCAGAATACCTTTTCCCCAGTGGCTATGCTAAAATCCATTCGCATATTGCTTGCTGTTGCAGCCTATTTCGATTATGAAATATGGCAAATGGATGTGAAAATGGCATTCCTAAATGGATATCTTGAGGAAGATATCTATATGGAACAGCCGCTAGGTTTCACATCCAGTGATACTGATCACAAGGTTTGCAAGCTGCAAAGGTCCATATATGGACTTAAGCAAGCATCTCGGAGCTGGAACACTCGTTTCAATGATGTGATCAAAATGTTTGGTTTCATCAAAAATGAATGAGGAAACCATGTGTTTTCAAAAAGGATCAGTGGGAGCGCTGTTGTCTTCCTCGTATTGTACGTGGATGACATCCTCCTTATTGGGAATGATATTCCCATGTTGACAACAGTCAAATTATGGTTGTCCAAGGAATTCTCCATGAAAGACCTAGGCGAAGCATCCTTTATTCTAGGAATTAAGGTCTATAGGGATAGACCGAATAGGATGCTAGGACTTTCACAGAAGATGTACATAGAGAAAGTACTAAAGAGGTTTAGTATGGAAAACTCTAAGAGGGGATTAATACCCTTCAGACATGGTATTCATCTTTCCAAGAAGATGTGCCCCAGCACACCTGAGGAAATAGAATGCATGAGCAAGATCCCTTATGCTTCTGCAATAGGGAGCCTCATGTATGCCATGCTATGTACACGACCTGATATAGCCCATGCTGTGAGTGTCACAAGCAGATATCAGTCAAATCCAGGTGAAGAACACTGGACTTCTGTGAAATGTATCCTTAAGTACTTGAGAAGAACTAAGGATATGATGTTGGTCTTTGGTAACGGAGAACTCCAAGTCCAGGGATACACAGACTCAGATTTCATGTCGATATAGATGATCGAAAGTCGACATCTGGGAGTCTATGTTTGTGTGCAATGGTGGTGCTGTCAGCTGGAAGAGTTCCAAGCAAATGGTGATAGCAGATTCCACCATGGAAGCAGAATATATCGCTGCATCAGAGGCTGCGAAGGAAGCATTCTGGTACAAGAAGTTTGCTGCAAAAATCAAAGTAATGCCATCAGATGCCATTCCTCTATACTGCGACAACAATGGCGCCATAGCCCTTGCTAAGGAGCCGAGGTCTCACCAGAAATCCAAGCATATTGAGCGGCGATACCACCTCATCCGCGATTACCTCGAGAAGGGTTACGTCGAGGTCAAGAGAGTCAACTCCACAGATAATGTGGCAGACCCACTTACAAAGCCGTTGGGCCAGCAGAAGATCGAAGCCCACCTTGAGAAGATGGGACTTAGACTTGTAGCCAATTGGCTTTAGGACAAGTGGGAGATTGTTAGATATATGTGCCCTAGAAGCCAGAATTGGCTGACACTTGTAATACACTTCTAAGGGGCAAAATTATAATTTTGACTATAATAAATAAAATGGGTTATTTTCTATCACATATGTGTATTTAGTGTCTGTGATACATCCTTTGAGTTAATGGTAATGATAATTCATATTTTCAAGAGTTGAAAATTTAAGACATGAATAATCATTATTAACTCATAAAATGCTCCCGACCATAGGATCATCACGAGGATGGTGATTGATCCGGAAGGTTGGTGTACAATCGCTTCTCTTTAGTAGATGAGTCTTGAGTCTACGGTGTGGAGACACCAGAGCGAGAGTACAGGTACTCGTTAGAGAACGAGGGCACTGAGCGTGACCACCTCGAGTAGTCATTAGGGAGTCTACCTTCTCGTCAATGACTGACTCGATGCTGCAGTAGTGTGTCTGGTTCTTTGACCTGAGGTGCATCGGCAGTTCACCTTGAGGGTGTTATAGTTTGACTACACCATTACTCGGATCTCCTAGCCATATGGAACCCTGAGGTGTATGTTGGCTATAGCATGTTCATTGTAGGAACTGGATTGCATCAAGATGGAATCTATCTACCTCGGTGGTAGAGGAGCAGCCCTATGATAATCATGAGAATCAAGTCCAGAAGTCCATGGCCATGGCAGAGTGAAATAATAGAAAGAGTTTCTATTTAGATTTTCACATTCGGACTCGAATCGAATGATTACATCATATGACTAGAGACTAGGGTTTGACGAGTTTACCTTAACCCTAATCTGATCGGGGCTCAAGATAGAAGAACTTAATCACACAGGTAGCTGCACCAAGAGGTTCACATTCAGCTCTGATGGGTTGCCACCATATACTGCTAGGTGTCACTGGTGGATTTTGGGAGCAATTAGAATGATTTAGATGATCGATCATTCTAGCTGTTCGAATCAGAAGAGTTCTGATCCATCGAAAGGAGTTTCGATGATGTCGATGATAGAGATCATGACATATCCCATTACCATACAGAACTGAACCTAACTGGGATCACACAAACAAGGAGTTTGAATCTGGTGATCATCAATTGAACTGATCCAGTTCAATTGATCTGAATGAGATTCAATTAGGTTCAAGAAAATCGTGCTAGCACTCGATTGAACCTAACGTTCTTCTTTTGCTATCATAAATAAGTTGTCCTATCTGAGCCAAAGGAGTTTGTGCTCAATCAGAGGCCTTCATATGGTCTGACTGGAGGTTGTCCAAGTCAGAAAAGGTTGTCTTATTTTGTAAGACATTACCTGCCATTTTTGGTCACCTGCCATTTCTTGTTCTTTGACTTTGGTCAAAAGTCTACCTTTGACTGGTCAAATGTTGACCATTGACACTTTGACTTTTGACCACATGTCATGCACCTATTGGAGAGCTGGTGGGGGCTTGTCCCCCTGCCAGAACCTGGCAAGGAAGAGGGTGCACGCCACCCTAGGCGTGTGCCCAAGTTGGAGGCACCTAGGAGTCCTTGTTGGACAAGGACTCCATCTCCTTTTTGGATTCCAATTAGAGTTCTCCTAAGAATCAACTTTGACTGGTCTTAGGCACCCTCTAAGGAGGAATCCTAGGGGACTCTATTCCCACCAATCAGATTTAGATCTGATTTCACAAAGAGTTGTGATTGGTTGGGAAGAAGAGAAGTTGGATCACAGTCAGTCTATAAATAAGACCCTGCGCCCAACTCAGATTCTAATAGAGAATAGAGAAACCCCATGCCCCAAGGCTGCCTCTCCCTTCTTCCTCCATGCCAAACTCACCTTCTCCCTCTCCTCTCCACATCCAAAAGGAGTTTTGGACCTTGGTTGGTGCAATCCAGATCAAAGAAAGGCGATTGAAAGCTAGAAGGCTGCGCTGCTGCAACGGATGACTGCTGATCTTCAAAAGGAGTTTTGAAGATCCTCTAGATTAGATCCAGATCTAATTTTTGGAGATGTGATAGAAAAGAAGAGGATCTCCAGGTTCAGCCCGAGTGGATACTGGTAGAGGCCAGGCGCTTGCGTGGCTAAGATCCAAAACCTTCCGTTGCATATAGGATCATCAATGGGTAATAGGATTACCCATATCAAGGTAAGTTAAATATAATTTTATTTATCTAAATTTATTTTAATTATTAAAATAATAAGAATCAAATCTAAAACATCTCAGATCTAATTCAGATCAAAGAGAAAAATTTTTGAAATATATCTCTTGATCTGATCACATCTGAACGAACCTGGATCAAAAAATCAGGATTTTCCTTCACTAATAACCTAATTAAATTAGATTAAATCAAATTTAATTCTAATTTAATTATCTAGTTAAATTAGAAATTGGGTTGATATAAGTTCTAATTGAACTAGGACTTGTTCCTCCTTACAATTGGTTTATCCAATAAACCAATTAGACTTGATCCAATCAAGTCCAAACTAAATCTAATTAAATTATATTTAATTAAACTTAATCTTAGTCCTTTGGCTTAATCAAATTAAGTCAATTAGTAATTCAATTGCTAATCGATCCTCCTGCAACACTTGCATTAGGTCAAACATCAATCATATTGATTATTTGACTTAATAATGATTTTTAATCATCGATCAACCATTCGATCAGATCGAGAACTCTTATGTATGACCCCATAGATTCGAACCTATGTTGATAGTAGATAAATAAATTTCTGTACCAATCAGATTGACCGTCTAGCAATGGTATCCAATGGTCGGATAGGTCAAATATGTAGAACAACATCCTTAGAATCCATGTGGATATAGTTTCCATATAATTCATCTTCTTGACCAAAATGCAAGTAGGACATCTTAGAGTTTAACTATCAACCTCGATTAGATCATTCACATTGTATTTCAAAATACCAAATTTATCTTATGGATTACTCTAGCCAAGGTTTTTGCTATATTGAATTATAGTGATGCATACTTCTTCAACTCTTGGAGTGGTTAATCCCATCTTGATCACTCACCGACTTTACAAGTACTTAACTATGTCCAAAAATCTTCTACTACTAAATTAGAAATTTAGTTAGTTTGGTACTAAAGCACAGTGAGTTGCTTATAAGCCACTATGGTGATCTTAGGTCTAAGGGATATTTATATCTATATCCCATCAGAGCAATTCTCGAGAGTAGAATGCTTTGAAATTGATCACGTCTAGTGATGATGTATCCATACATCTTACTTGTATGCCATACCAGTGTCTCCACACTCATTGGTTAAGAGGATAATCAATCTATATGATATACAATGATCTATGCTCAATAAATATTGTCGTTCTAATTAACAGCATATCATTTGATCATGAACTATTTAAGGACTAATCGATAAATCTTTTTTTTATCAAAACTAAATAGTTCTAAGGACTTCATCATAATAATGAAGTTTATTAGAAGATGTAGACTTTATGATGAAAATGCTAAAAATATATTTGATTTAATAATAAATTAATTATAATTATAAGATAGCATAATCGTCAATAGGCTGACGATTGGCTTTAGAACATATTTTTCAATAACTCCCACTTGTCCTAAAGCCACTCAGCACATTATTTAATATCCATCTTTGACTTGTGGTCATCAAACTCCTTTATCACAAGGGCTTTAGTGAAAGGGTCAGCCAGGTTCTCCTTTTCATCGATCTTCTGAAGATCGACATCACCTCGATCCACGATCTTCTAGATCAAATAGTAGCGGCATAGTTTATGCTTCATTTGCTAGTGTGCTTTTGATTTTTTTGCCTGAGCAATAGCACCAGTGCTGTCATAGTGGAGTAGGATCGGTCCATTAAGGAAGGATGCTACTCCAAGTTCGGTAATGAATTTTCTCAGCCACACTACTTTCTTCGCGATATCTGATGTTGCGATGTACTCTGCTTCACAAATAGAGTCTATCATAGTATATTGCTTGGAACTCATCTAGTAGATGGCTCCATCATTTTGGGTAAAGACATAACCCGACATGCTTTTGCTATCATCATGGTCAGATTGAAAGCTGAAGTCTATAAATCTCTCAAGTTTTAGATCCGACTCGCCATAAACCAACCATTGATCCTTAGTATTTCTTAAATACTTAAGGATGGCTTTAACCACTTTTTAGTGATTTTTGCTTGGATCAAAATGGTATCTAGTCACTACTCCTAGTGAGTATGCCACATCTAGTCTCGTATATGTCATGGCGTACATGATAGATCCCACTATCGAAGCATCTATGACTCTACTCATATGCTTTCTCTCTTCAGGAGCTGTCGGACAATCCTTCTTAGAGAGAATTTTATGGCCTATCCAAAGATAGCCTTTCTTGAAATTCTCTATGCAGAACATCTTTAGCATAGTTTCTATATACGTGGACTGGGACAACCCAAGCATCCTCTTAGATCTATCCCTATAGATCTTCATCCCTAGGATGTAGGATGCTTCATCCAAGTCTTCATGACAACCAAACCTTTATTTCTTGTAGTGCAGGATATCATTCTCGATTAAGAGAATGTCATCTATGTATAAGATAAGGAATACCATTACTGGACCATTCATCTACTTGTAAATATTGGGCTCTTCTTTGTTTTTAATGAAACCATATTGTTGGTGTCAAATCTGAACGTCGCCAGAGTTGAAGAAGATGAGGTCACCATCGGTGACTCGCAAGACAAGTCTTGTCCAGAGCCTAGGGTGGGTGGCTCTGGCAAGACACTCCGACGATCAAGTCAGCTCTTCCGATCAACAAAAATGGAGTACTCAATAGAGAAAGTTATAGAGTATCGAGAAGGAGAAGAGAGCTTGAAAAAAATGTATCTGAAGGATCTCTTTTATAGCCCGAAGCCTGTAACAAATTGATAGTGATAGTCGCAACTGCTTGGTAGTGGGACATTCAGGATTATGTGGGATTTGTTATGGAGAGTGGTGTCCGTTGTCATGATGTGCTAGTCTATTGGAGGCCCAACAATTGGAGTTCGGATGAGGTAGTTGCAGGCGATGAAGGGTTCTTGGGCACTGTTATTCTGAAGGAGTTTGAAGGCTCCTAGGATTGATCGTGTGCTGGCTTTTATTTGCTATATTGAAGGTGTATGCCATGGTCCTTTTAGATAGCTGGAAGAAATTCAGCTAGAAGGGAAGTTCGGCAGGGGTTCGATCGACGAAGAAGCCTGGAAGATGTTCGATTGAAAGGAGTTTGATTGTCAGGGGTCCGCCAAGGCTGAGTACTGATTGATGGCCATAATAGGCAAATGCGATTGAAACACCGGTCTCTACTGTTCATTTGAGGTTCGACCACTTTCAGGGTTGCTCACTGATGAATAATGATAAAGCGCTGAAGTTCATCTTGGGGATAGTTTGGAAGAAGCTCAGCTGTTGGAGGAGCTTGACTAAGATTCTACCAAAAAAAAAGGGTATCAAAGGAAGTTCGTCCAAGCAGGGCCACACAGGCTATTGAAAGTAGATCGGCCGGGTGGGATGCACAGGAGTCAGGGACTTGGCCGATTCTTTAGGGCAGAAGTATTGACTGTTCAAGCTCACTAGAGAAGGAATCCACAACATCTTGTCGAATCCAAAATTGATCTTTCCAGCCAATCAAATTATCTATCCACAGTATTGGAGGTCGGCCATCTTAGAGTGATTCAAGGTTCAAATACTCCTATGTGTTGAGGTTCGATTTTTATAGCCGCAATCGGACGAAATTGATTAAGAGTTAGAGACTTAGTCGAACTTCGATAGGCATGGATTTATCCCTAACACTAGTCTCTCTACTCTCGAGTTTGAAGTTTGAAGGATGGGAGTAAAACGGAGACTGCCGAAGTTCGATGGATTTTTCAATCCTATTGGGTTTCCCGTGTCTGGGTTGGATGGGAAATTTGGCTTTTATCGGGCTGGCATCGAAGGTTCGTAAATCCATGGTGATCCAAAAAGATGTTTTTCGAATTCTCTGCCAGAAGTCTACTCGAAATATAGTATTATTAAAGATCTGCCTATTGAAAGCTTTCTATCATGATGAGTGGGACATGCGTCGACCAGAGATCGGCTAGAGAAAATATGTAAGCATAACTGTCTTGTAACTCTAGGGGCTACTTAAACCCGCATTCCTCTTCCGAGTTCTTGCTTCTTCTGAAATCTTCATCTCCTTCCTCTAGTTTCCCTCTTAAGGAAAAAACGTATTTGTCGGATCAGGTTCGTTCAAATCTGATTTGATCAAGAGAAATATTTTAAATTTTTTTTTTTCTGAGATCTAAATCAAATTTGATACTTTTCAAATTTGATTTGATGGATCTAATAAAATAAAATAAATTAAATTAAATCAAATTTAATTTATATCTTGTTCTTGGTTAATCTTATTATCCTGTGATGATCCTGCTGATTGTTTGAGGTTCTGGATGTAGCCACGTAATCGCCTGGCCTCTACGGATATCCACTTGGACAAGATTTTGATATCTTCTCCTTCTCGATCTATTCTCCAAAGATCAGATCTGGATCTGATCTTGAAGGTCTTCAAAATAACTTTTGAAGATCCGATGTCGTCTCTTGCAGCAGTGCTGCCTTCTTCCTTTCTTATCGCCTTTTTCTTGCCTGGATTGCACCAAACTAAAGCCCAAAGCCCCTTGGGCGTGGAGATGAGAGAGAGGATTAGAGGTAGGCATGAAGGAGAGAGGGAGATGGCTATGTGGCATAGGCAAGGGGAGAACCTCTTCAAAGCTAGGCATATATAGGGTTTATATAGACCCTACTGTGCCATGCAGTGCCACATCATCCTGACTAATCATGTCTCTTCGTGCAATCAGATCTAAATCTGATTGGTCAGATGACATCACCCAATCCAATCAGATGAGAGCCCCTCTCCAACACCCTTAGGTAGTGCTAAGACTGGTCAAAGCATAGTCCTTTGGTGCCACCTAGTTTGATTCCAAGAAGCAACCTGGAGTCCCATCTATATGAAACTCCAAGCATCCCTATCCTTGGGCGCATGCCTCCCTAGCCATGTGCCCTCTTCTTTCCTCTTTCTAGCAAGAGGACAAGCCCCTATCTGCTCTCCAATGGATGCATGACACATGGGCAGATGTCTAAGTATCAAAGGTCAACGTTTGACCAAAGTCAAAAGACAAGAATTAGTAGGTGACGAAAAATGATAGATGTTGTGTCAAATTTATCTCATAAATAAAGATAATCTTTTTCTGACCTAGATAAGCTCCATCAGACCAAGTAAAGGTACTTGAGTGAGCCCAAACACATTTGGCTAGTCGAGACAATATTTGATGATTGTAGAAGCAGAACATTAGGCTCAATCATGTGCTAGCATAATTTTCTTTAACCTAATTGAATCTAATTCAAATCAATTGAACTCGATTAGTCTAATTGTTGATATCTAGATCTAAATTCTTATTTGTTGATAGAAGTACGATGTTGTCATTAAGACACTGTATTTATCAGTTTAAATATAATTTTTTAAATTAATTAAAAGTTATGAAGAGAGTAGTGAGTCGAGTCGAATCCATAGAGAGGCAATGATTTAATTCTAAAATTTTTAATTCTTTTTAAAAGAAAAAAAAAGAAAGATTTTTGAAAAAAAATTAAAGTCAAAAAATAGATTTATAAATAAGAGTAAAATTTAAATTATACAAAAATAAACTTGGTACTAAGATCTACTATTTAGATCTTAGCGGCTACTTGCAATAAAATTAAAGAGCAATAAAGAATAATTAATTTAAAGAGCTAGAATTGAAAATAGCAATAAATCTTTCTTTATTAAAATTAAAACTTAAATTTAGAATTAAATATAAGAGATTAAAAAAAAAAAAAAAAAACTAGAAGGAGCTCGTAGATTAGCGTAGGTGTAGAGATAGCGTAGAAGATCGGTTCTTCTTCTCAGCACCATAGCTTTGAAGCAACCTTCAACCCTGAGCTTAGCTTCCATCCTTTACCTTGGCTTCCCTCTAACCAGATCTATCCATTTTTGGAGGCCTGTGATCCTTTTTATAGAGCTAGGAGGAGTCCAGGATTTTTCTCTAAGCGATGTGGGACAAAGAGCTTTTTTAATCATCAAAATATGAAGAAATATGAGTAGAATTTGGATTAAAATGGCTCTAAGATGAATCTAGTAAAGTTGGTGAAATCTAGCCATTCAATAGGAATCCAATGAACCAAAAATCATCAAAATCAGATGCATATCGATCCAGATTAGGTCGGATTAAATTTTGACCATTGATCGCACGTTGATGAAAAAAATCTGGCTGTTGATCGCACATCGAGAGTCCTAATCACCGCTGGGAGCATTTTGGACCGTCGGATCATCCCTTGGATCAAGCACTACCGTTGGATGGTGATTCGCATGAAGCCTAAAGTAGAAAATTTCCTCCATCATCCGATCTTGATCGTAAGCTATTGTAGCCATTCGATCACACAATTATTGTTCCCATGGACCACATGGACCGGCTACACCATACACCATAATGAATCAGCATCTCTGTCATCAAATGAAAAGTCCAAAATGCCCTATGAGTCGCGATAGATTTTCTGTAAACTCTTTAAGGATCTAGGTCCACCACGTGTCACTCTATGATTTGCCGATTTCTACTGAGCTAGCAGTCCATGCCTGGATCGTGGATCGGTTAACGACTTCCATGGCTGAGTCGGCTTGCGTGGCTGGCTTAGCATGTTATCTTAATTGGCTTGGCTCGACGTGCTAGCTTAGTTAGCTTGGCTTGATGCGCTACCTTAGTCGGCTTGGCTCGGCGTGTTTGGATGCGCCGATTGATATGGCACGACGACTTGAACTGACTGAGCCGTATGTTATTTTTTATTTAATTTTTATTTATTTTATTTCTTTAGAAATTCATATCTTCACCATTGTAGCTCCATTTTGCATGAAACTTATTTCGTTATGATAGAAAAATAAGTTCTTTCTATTAATTATAAAATTTTATTTTTTAATTAATTTTTTAATTAATAAAAATATGAATTTCTTAAAAAATATATATGAATTAATTATTAATTCTTAAAAATAAATATAAATTAATTGATAAATTGATGCTTTTGTAGGTAAATTTATGGTACTTATCACACCCCCCAACTTAAACTTTGCTCGTCCTCGAGTAAAGAAAGAATTTAGTTTAGATTAATTACCATGTTTCATTAAGATCCTTCTTCACAAGAATAGGTCTAGATTTTAAGATCAAAAGTTTAGATAGTATCACTAACTAAGTATTGAGTTTCAGAAGCAAATTTTATGGCAGATTAATCAGAAACTTTCTTAGAGTTCATCTAAAGATTTTCAGTACTTGGTTTCGTGAATATTAACTTAGCATTTGGGTATTAATTCAAAGAACAAACGAATCTTCTTTTATCACCTATTTTGGTTAATTTTCTATATGCTCTTAAGTTAAGTGCATGAATTAAGGTAGCTTTCACACTACTTTTTTTTTTTTTTGAGCAATAGTGCTAAGCATCTTGGCCTTTTCTTTATCGTTTTATGTGAACCTTCACACTTGACTTAGGTGTAGAGATCCAGTTACTAAGTTTAGGACAATCCATATATACTCTATATTTTACACTTTTTATTTTAAGCAGGTAGCTCTTTCCTTAAATTCAAGTTTCTTTAATTGAGGTATATATAAACCACCAATTTTTCGTGATAATTGAATCCTCAATTAGCCTTATAATCAACACCTACTTTGCTTCATTAGTGTGCATGTGCAATTAGAAGTGCTATTAGCCTTTAAATGACCTAAGTAGGCTGTTAATGG
>QRFJ01000769.1:197975-263966 GCA_006176705.1 Cocos nucifera
TGTGATAGAAAAAACCCATTTCATTAATTATAGTCAAAATTACAATTTTGCCCCTAGAAGTGTATTACAAGTGTCAGGCCAATTCTGGCTTCTAGGGCACATATATCTAACAATTTTCATGTGATCATAGTTAAATATGGTTATCCAAAGAATTTCTCCATGAAGACCTAGGAGAAGCATCCTATATTCTAGGAATTAAGGTCTATTAGATATAGACCGAATAGGAGCTAGACTTTCATAGAAGAATGTACATAGAAAAGCTCTAAAAAGTTTAGCATGGAAAACTCTAAGAGGGGTGTATCCTTCAGACATGGCATTCATCTCTCCAAGAAGATGTGCCCCAGCACACCTGAGGAGATAGAATGCATGAGCAAAAATTCCTTATGCTTCAGCAATAGAGCCTCATGTATGCCATGTACGTACTGCGACCTGATATAGCCCATGCTATGAGTGTCACGAGTAGAAATCAGTGAATCAGAGAAGAACACTGGACTTCTGTGAAATGTATTCTTAGTACTTGAGAAGAACTAAGGATATGTTTGTCTTTGGTAAGGAAACTCCAAGTCCAGGGTATATAGACTCGAATTTTATGTCGATGATAGGATCGAAGTAGACATCTGGAGTCTGTTTGTTGTAATGAGGTGCTATCAGTGAAAAGTTTCAAGCAACCATGTAACTGATTCCACATGGAAGCAGAATACATCGCTACTGTAGAAGCTAGAGAAGCATTCTGGTACAAAAAGTTTTGCCACAAAGATCGGAGTGATGCCATCAAATGCCATTCCTCTTTACTGTGACAACAATGGCACCATAGCCCTTGCTAAGGAGCCAAGGTCTCACCAAAAATCCAAGCACATTAAGCGACAATACCATCTTATCCATAATTACCTCGAAAAGGGTTACATTGAGTCAAGAGAGTCGACTCCACAGACAATATGGTGGGTCCACTTATAAAGCCGTTGGGCCAGCAAAAGATCGAAGCCCACCTTGAGAAGATGGAACTTAGATTTGTAGCCAATTGGCTTTTGGTCAAGTAGAAGTTTGTTATATATGTGTGCCGTAGAAGTCAGAATTGGCTGACACTTATTGTACACTTCTAAGGACAAAATTATAATTTTCATTATAAATAATAAAATGAATTATTTTCTATCATAATGTGTATTTAGTGTCTGTGATACATCACTTGAGTTAATGATAATGATAATTCTTATTTTCAAGAGTTGAAAATTTAAGACATGAATTTTCGTTATTAACTCATAAAATGCTCTCAACCGTAGGATCATCATAGGATGGTGATTGATACGGAAGGTTGTATACAATCGCTCTTTTAGTAGAGAGTCTTGAGTCTATGAGTGAGAACACCAAGCAGAGTACAGTACTCATTAGAGAATGAAGGCACTGAGCATGACTACCTCGAGCAGTTATAAGAAAGTCTACCTTCTCATCGATGACTGGCTCGAAGCTGCAGTAGTATATCTGGTTCTTTGACCTGAGGTGCATCGGTAGTTTATCGTGAGGGTGTTATAGTTTGACTACACCATGACTCGATCTCCTAGCCATTTAAAATTCTGAGATGTATGTTGGCTATAGCATGTTCATTATAGAAATTGGATTGCACCAAGAGGGAATCTATCTACCTTGGTAGATGAGGAGTAGCCCTATGATGATCATGAGAATCAAGTCCGTAAGCCCATAGCCATAGCAGAGTGAAATAATAGAAAGAGTTTCTATTAAGGTTTTCATATCGAACTTGAATCAAATGATTAAATCATATGATAGAAATTAGGATTTGATGAGTTCACCTTAACCCTAATATGATCGGGGCTCAAGATAGAAGAATTTAATCACACATGTAGCTGCACCAAGAGGTTCATTTTCAGTTTTTATAGATTGCTACCATATACTGCTAGGTGTCACTAGTAGATTTTGGGAGCAATTAGAATGATTTGGATGATCAATCATTCTAGTTGTCTGAATCAGAAAAGTTCTGATCCATTGGAAGATATTTCGATGAGGTCAATGACAGAGATCACGACATATCTCATTACCATACAGAACTGAACCTAATTGGATCACACAAATGATAAGTATCATAAATTTACCTATAAAAGCATCAATTTATCAATTAATTTATGTTTATTTTTAAGAATTAATAATTAATTAATATTTTTTTGAATAAACCATATTTTAGGAAAGAGAATCTTAAGCAAAATAAACTAGAAAAAGTAATAAAGTTAGAAATATTTAGCTAATAATGGTAGCGAAGTCAAGAAGTAGATTACTTGGTTAGGTAGTCTAACTTATCTGTTTGTTGTCTTTTGACATGAGCTGGACAACCCTAAATTCTGAGATGACTCAGACTTGATTTCTTACCATGCCATATCTCATATGGTATGGTAGGAACAGTTTTAGAAGAAACCCTATTCAATAAGTATATTGTAGTTAACAGACTATGTCTCCAAAAAAAATCAGGGAGGTCTGTAAAGCTCATCATGGATCGGACCATATCTAATAGGGTCCGATTCCTCCGTTCTGAAATCCCATTGAGTTGAGGTATTCCAGGTGGAGTTCATTGAGAGATTATGCTATTTTTCTTGAGATAGTCTAGGAATTTTTGACTAAGGTATTCACCTCCTCGATCTGATTGAAGAACCTTAATGGATTTTTCAGTTTGCTTCTACTTCATGTCTGAATTTCTTGAACTTTTCAAAAGCTTCAGACTTGTGTCTCATAAAATAGATACACCCATATCGAGATAAATCATCGGTAAAGATTATGAAGTAGATAAAGTTGCCTTTAGCTGGCACATCAAATGGGCCGCACATATTAGTATGTACTAGGGCAAGAAGATTCGTGGCCCTTTCCCTATGTCCTACAAAAGAGAGCTTAGTCATTTTGCCATAAAGATAAGATTCACAAATTGGATATGACTCAGAAGTCAATGGACTCAATAGCCTGATTTTTTCTAATTTGTTAATCCTATCTTTTGCTATATGACCTAGTCTTAGGTGCCATAGATACCTATTATTTGGACTATCCCTAGGTCGTTTAATGGCATTCACATTTTGCTCGATATTAAAAATAGATACATTAATATGTAACTGGTAAAGACCATTAATAAGGAAACCACTTGCAATTTTATTTCTTTCATAAAGAATATTACAATGGTCCTTAAGAAAACTAATTACATAGCCTTCTAGTGCTAGGCATGAAATAGAAATCAAATTTCTGCTTGCTGCAGACACATAATAACAATCTTTTAATACTAAGTCTAAACTAGATGGTAGTCGAAGAGGGTATGTTTTCATGGCCACAGTAGCAACTTTTGCTCTATTTCTGACGTATAGGATCATCTCACCATCCCTCACTCTCCTGCTATTCTCAAGACCCTGCAAGAAAGTGCACAAATAAGCACTAGAACCAGAGTCAAGCACCCAACTGGATGCAGAAGAAATCATAAGGTTAGACTCAATAACGAGCATACCTTCAGAAGGACCTACCTCCTTCTTATTCTTCAGGATGGCTAGGTAAGTTGGGCAGTTTTGCTTTCAGTGGCCGTCAGTATTGCAATGGAAATACTTTCCTTCATCAGCAGTCTTCTTTTTTAGCTTTGTCTTTTTCTTTTTTCCTCGTTTCACCTTTTGCCTTTTCATAGACTTCTTCTTCTTTCCAAAAAACTTTCTCTTAAAAGAAGTCTGTCCCATAGCAAGCACTGAGCCTTTAGAACCTTTCATAGAAAGCTCAGCAGTAACCAGTATGTTAATAAGCTCGACCAGAAAATTTTGAAGTTTATGCATATGGTAGTTTATGTTGAACTGCCCATAGGCATTGGTTGAAGATTGTAGAATTATATTATTCTGCAGATCCAGATCCAACTTCACTCCTAGCTTCTTAAGCTCTTCTAAGTCCTTGATCATCATTAGAAAATGATCCTGGACTGATTGCCCATCATGCATTTTAGTCTTGAACAGTCGTTTAGTGACTTGATACTTGACTGCGCGACTCTGTTCACCAAACATCTCTTATAGGTGAGCCAACATTTGGTGAGCAGTCCTGATATCTTCATATTAGTGTTGAAGTTCATCAGACATCGAGCCCCACATGTAATATCTGGCCTTGTTATCTTCGTCCGTCCACTTATCAAGAGATGCTCTCTGTTCAGCAGATGGACGAGCTGATAAGGTGGAAGGATTCTGATCCAATACATGAGTTAACTTCTCAAAACTCAAAATGATTTTGAAGTTTCACAGTCAATCCTTATAATTAGATCCGATCAGTCTATGGGTGTCCCGGATATGTGCTAGTGGATTGGACGTAAATATTTTTTTGTAGAGAGTCAAAGTTTCTAGTTAGATATTATAATTGAGACTCGACCAATTTATTTAGAAATTTTATTTTTAAATAAATTAATTTTTACTATTTTCTTGGATCCCTACACTCCTTCTGTAGAGATGTGAAAATTTCTATGATTAATGATTTCTAGTGGATGGTGCGGTCCCACCAACTGACTCATCACCTCACCTAATAGTTATTGGTAATGGGCTAGCCAATGAGTGAACAACTCTTGTTCAATGATTCTCTGATCATGATGCATCCAAACTTGGTCTCTAATTCATGAATCTCACTGTGTCCAAAATATTGATCCACTCCTTAGTTAAGTCAGACCCACCATTTACATAGATTAGATTTCTAATTGAGTCTCTCACCATATCCAAAATATTGAGCCCAATCCATCCTCTAGTCCATAGCATCCAATGCCTAATAGATATGGTTGCATCTTTCCAGTGCAACTGAACCACTATAACCAATCGAGAACAATCAACCCCGAAAAGGGCCCGCATATCTATAAAGGTGGAAGACCTTAGACTTAATCTTTTCTTTGGAAGATATTTAGGTCTCATTAAACTAGACTAGACATAGTTATAACAATTATGACTAATCTAGTGGCATGAATTAGCTTGAATTATTGGCCACCTCAGATTAGAACTAAGCCAACAAATATGACCAGATAAGTGAGACCGATGAAAGGGATATGCCATTAACTCGACAAGAACGCTTTCGAGTCGAGTAGCTTTCAATTAAAAATCAATCGATCGTATCTATGAAACTTACCTTAGATATCAAATTGTTGAGTCAGAATCAATCAGGTTAGCCTATAATCCAGACTCTAACCACTGAGCCTAATTAGGTCTTAGCTTGATCGATCACTCATGTGATTCGATCTTGACCCAGACTTAATCTTGTTAGGCTGGTCAATTTAAGCACTTTTGATCCCATTTAACCAACTCTTGATTCGATTTGATCAACCGCTTAGATCTAATTAAGCTACCCAAACCCAAACCCAATTTTATGAATATATCTTAGATCTGAAATTCTCAATTTTAGACCTAATATATATTTCATAATCTTAATTCTTAATTAAGTTTAGGGTTCATAAACAAAATATGTAAATAAAATCCTAGGATTTCAGGACCTAGGGTTTTACAGAAAATAAGTTCTTGGATTTCTGATTAAGGATGAACGCACAGCACCCCTACACATCATAAGAACACTCCATCGAATGAAAGAAGAGTACGTTTAAATCCTACTTTGTTCTTATGATCGGACGGCCAAGGAGAATGTCTTAATCAGAAATATAAAAAACTACAAAACTAGTTAGATCTATATCATATATCTTATATATAAAAATTAATCTAACTATAAACATATTTTACATACATCTAATATATCATATCATGCATATTTTTAGGTCTAAATTATCTCATAATTATCTAAAAAATAAATTTAAATTGATCACATCAAAACAAATTCTATTCTAGATAATTATGTAGAACTATTCTACAATTAGTGTAAACATGTATTCATCATATCTCATATGAACCAAAAATTAAATAATTTTATTTTTTATTTTTTAGATATTATTATAATATTTATAATATTAAAAAATAATAAATAAATTAATCTAAAATATTAACTTAATCAAATTAAATTATGATCATGCAAGACTATACATAGAACAATTCTATTCTACAACTAGTCATGCATCTTGTAGAATTTTGATCTAAATTATTTAATTTTAATCTTTCTAATTTTAGATCTAATCACATCTCATGTGACATCTAAAATCACCTAATTATTTGATCAAAATTAAATTAAAATTAGATCTAAATAATTTATGGGAACCTAGATCTGTTACTAGTTGAAGGGAAAAATCTGTTTGCCAAGTCAGGTTCGTTCAGATCTGATTTGATCAAGAAAAATATTTTAAAAGTTTTTCTCTAAGATCTAAATTAGATTTGATACTTTTTAGATATAATTTTATGGATCTAATAAAATAAAATAAAATAAAATAAAATAAATTATATTTAATTTATACCTTATTCTTGGGTAATCTTATTATCCTGTGATGATCTTGCTGATTGCCTGAGGTTTTGGATGTAGCCACGCAATCGCCTGGCCTCTATCGGTATCCACTCAAGCAGCATTTGGATATCTCCTTCTTCTCGATCTATCTTTCATAGATCAGATCTAGATCTGATCTTGAAGGTTTTCAAAATAACTTTTGAAGATCCGATGTCGTCTCTTGCAGCAGTGCTGCCTTCTTCCTTTCTTGTCGCCTTTTTCTTATCTGGATCGCACCAAATTGAAGCCCAAAGCCCCTTGGGCATGGAGAGGAGAGAGAGGATCAGAGGTAGACATGGAGGAGAGAGGGAGATGGCTATGTGGCATGGGCAAGAGGAGAACCTCTTCAAAGCAAGGTGCAGATAGGGTTTATATAGATCCTACTACGCCATGCAGTGCCACATCATCCCGACCAATCATATCTCTTTGTGCAATCAGATCTAAATCTAATTGATGGGATGACATCACCTAATCCAATCAGATGAGAGCCCCTCTCCATCACCCTTAGGTGGCACCAAGACTGGTCAAAGTAGAGTCCTTTGGTGCCACCTAGTTTGATTCCAAGAAGCAACCTGGAGTCCCATTTGTATGGGACTCCAGGCATCCCTATCCTTGGGTGCATGCCTCTCTAGGTGTGCACACCCTCCTTTCCTCTTTCTAGCAAGAGGACAAGCTCCTATCTGCTCTCCAATGGATGCATGACACATGGGCAAATGTCTAAGTATCAAAGATCAATGTTTGACCAAAGTCAAAAGATAAGAATTTGTAGGTGACAAAAAATGGCAGGAGTTGTCTCAAATTTATCTCATAAATTAAGATAATTTTTTTTTAACCTGGACAAGCTTCAGTCAGACCAAGTAAAGATACCTGAGTGAGTGCAAACATATTTGGCTCAGTCGAGATAACATTTGATGATTATAGAAGGAGAACATTAGGCTCAATCGTGTGCTAGCATGATTTTCTTGAACCTAATTAAATCTAATTCAAATCAATTAAACTGGATTAATCCAATTGATGATATCCAGATCCAAACCCTTATTTGTATGATCCTGTTAGATTCAGTTCTACATGATAATGGGATATGTCATGGTCTCTATCATTGACATCATCGAAACATCTTCTAATGGATCAGAACTTTTCTGATTCAGACAACTAGAATGATCGATCATCCAAATCATTCTAATTGCTCCCAAAATCTACCAGTGACACCTAGTAGTATATGGTGGCAATCCATCAAAACTAAAAATGAACCTCTTGGTGTAGTTACATGTGTGATTAAGTTCTTCTATCTTGAGCCCCGATCAGATTAGGATTAAGGTGAACTCGTCAAACCTTAATTTCTATCATATGATTTAATCATTTGATTCAAGTCCGATGTGAAAACCTTAATAGAAACTCTTTTTGTTATTTCACTCTGCCATGGCCATGGGCTTATAGACTTGATTCTCATGATCATCATAGGGCTACTCCTCATCTACCGAGGTAGATAGATTTCCTCTTGGTGCAATCCAATTCCTACAATGAACATGCTATAGCCAACATACACCTCAGGATTCCAAATGGCTAGAAGATCGAGTCATGGTGTAGTCAAACTATAACATCCTCAAGGTAAACTACCGATGCACCTCAGATCAAAGAATCAGACACACCACTATAGCTTCGAGCCAGTCATCGACGAGAAGGTAGACTTTCTTATGACTGCTCGAGGTGGTCATGCTCTGTGCCCTCGTTCTCTAACGAGTACTTATACTCTCGCTCTGATGTCTCTACATCGTAGACTTAAGACTCATCTACTATAAAGAAATAATTGTACACCAATTTTCCGGATCAATCATCATTCTCATGATGATCCTATGGTCGAAAGCATTTTATGAGTTAATAACGAAAATTCATGTCTTAAATTTTCAACTCTTGAAAATAAAAATTATCATTACCATTAACTTAAGGGGTGTGTCACAGACACTAAATACATATTATGATAAAAAATAATTTATTTTATTATTTATTATCAAAATTATAATTTTGCTCTTAGAAGTGTACAATAAGTATCAGCCAATTCTAGCTTCTAGAGTACACATATCTAACACCCTCTCCATTTTGAGCAAGGGTTCAGGCTTCTTCTTCTATTTTCCTTGGTTTCCAATGCACCGTCCTTCGATTTTTGCTTCATTTATCATCTCCTTATTCTTCTCAATCAATTTAGGTTAGCTCTCCGATGCCTTATTGAATTATCTCTACACTCTTTGCTTTCTCGCTCTTTTTTATTTTTATCGAGATTTAAACACCTTATTTTTTCTAATTTTTAGGGCGATTCCTTGATTTTATCTCGATCCAAATTCCTAGCGAGGGATCCTGGTTGAACTGGTAGCCCGACCTCTCTAACCTTTGTGAGCCCGCCTCTTGAGGAGGCCGAACCCTTAGGATCGGCCCATCCTTTTGTGCCTGTGATCATCTCCTATAGACTTTGGCCCGACGATCTTCCTTAGCTAGGATTCAGTTTGGGATTCCTCCTGTGTATGAGCTTGAACTCCCTGGGCTCGACGATCAAGCTTGCTCACCCCCTCCTAGTCGAATCTATCTGTATGTCAAAATCTTTCAGACTGGGCTAAGGTTATCCTTACCTCCTTTCGTAGCTAACCTATTTAGGTTTTTTAATATTTTTCTCATAGCCATGGTGCTGAACTCCTTTAGATTCATTATAGGATTTCTCTCTCTATGCCCCATAGCGGGCGTCCGACCTACCATTTTCTTGTTCCATAATTTTTTTATCTTTAAACATCATCCCACCTCCAATGATTAGTGGTATGTGTCTCCGCAGTTCGACAGAAAGAGACTGCTCAAAGGTGCTCGTTCCTTCGTTCATGGCTGGAATGGAAAATTCTTTTTCATTTTCCATCCCTCCCTAGGGCTAGGGCTTCCTCCATAGGGCAAGGTAAGGAAATCGGTCCGTCGAGCTCCCGGGCTAAAAAGCGAGGATCAGAGTTTGGTCGATAAACTGAAGTCCTTTGATGCTCCACCGATCCCTAGACTTCAGGATGAGTAGACCTTGATCAATTTTGATCTCAGTCCTCTTAACCCAACAGGTAGTTCTTCATATTTGGCTAGCTGGGTGGTATTCATTCTTCTAATCTTCTAACCTTATCTTTGTAGAAATGACTCTAGAGGAATGAAATCGCTTGATGAAGGAAATCTCGACCCTTAAAAGGAAGGGCGGTCCTTCCAACGAACCACAGAGGAAGGCTCGGATTGGAGAGTCGAGCCAGGCCATGCCAATTTGGTTCGTGCCGGCCCTTAAGCCCATCGTTATCACTTCGAGCCTGGCTCTATCTGATGAAGCCGCCCCTCTTGCACCTATTCGGCAAGAGAGAGTTGTGGAGAGGAAGAAGAAGAGGACCATTAGCAAGAAGGTCGAACGGAAGGCCAAGGGCTCAAAAGGAGAGGACCTTAGCCAAGAACTGGGTTCCTTAGACGATCGAGAGGTCATCCAATCACTGATGGAGGGGAGCATCCTTCTGTTGCTCCAAGAATTAATTTTGATGATTACAAAGCATTTGAGAGGATTACTAATGAATTTGACTTGAAAAAAGACTTTTTATATTTCAGGAGCAAAATCATAATTTTATCAAGTTTTGATCTGGGAGCCTCAAGAGTAAGTGTAGAATATTTCTAATCCTTCGAAGGTAGTTCCATAATTTTTGGATGCTTATTGTGGGAGAAAATCAAGTTTGAAGCGAAAGGGTTGACCCCTAGGTCGTCCCTAGCAAAAAGGGTTGTTTGGCATGATGTCTTTATGCCAAGGGTCGACCTCTGCTGTTTTAAAGGCTAAAAATATAAAATGACTATTTTTTTGGATTTTGTCTTAGAGGTCAATCTCGAGGTTGACCCCTATGCCATGAGTCGACCCATGAGTTGATCCTTGTGCCATGAGTCGACCCCTGCAATGAAAATTTTTCTGCTATTTTTTTTTCTTATTTTGGCAGGTTCTAATGATTTTTTTAATATCTCCAATGGCTATAAATCTTGCCCAAAATTATCTCCTCCATCTATTGAAGATTTAAAAGGCTTTAAATAGAAAAAAAAATATAAGAGATTGGTATGATTCAATTTCTACCATAAGCAAAAGTCATCTTCAAGCAAAGAAACTTTCATTTCAAGTTCACCTATCTCTCAAGAGATCTTTCAAATCTTCAACAACCTTGAGAAAAATCAAAGAAGCTTCCTCCATTATTGTGAAAAGCGTTCTTAAGATTTTATTTACTCACAAAGAGAGCTAAACTTGATTTGATTATCATTAAATCTTTTACTCTGCTTTATTATTTTGATTCAAGTTTTGGGAGGGTCCCAAAACTTGGAAAGGTTGATCCTAATCTTGAATAGGATTGTATTGGATTGACTTGTATCCAAAAAATAAGTGTTCTAGCTTGGGATAGCTACGGTTGGAGGTTTCTAATGGTGTATTCAGCTTGAATATGGTTAGTGAATTTTAATTCCTAAGTAGAAGCTTGGAGAGTGGATGTAGGTGCAAGGAAAGCATCGAACCACTATAAATCTTGCTTGTTTGTGGTGTGCTTGCTATCTTTCTTTTCTTAGTTTGTTAAATTCTTGCTCTCTAATCTTTTATATTTTTTTCTAACCTAAATTGCTTCACACACACATCTTGCATATCATCATTCAATCTTAATATCTTTAAATTAGCTTTAAAATTTTAAAAACCGAATTCATCCCTCCCTCTTGGGTTGCATAGTTGGGCAACAAGTGGTATCAGAGCTCGGTGCTCCAGTCCTACTTTGATTTAACCATCAAGGAGCCAAAGATCTATGGCAACCCAAGTTAGTATTTCTCTAGCCAAGGGGCGGTCCACAAACCGACCTCCACTTTTCAATGGAACAAACTATACCTATTGAAAAGCTCGGATGAGAGTTTTTATACATGCACTTGACTATGATATATGCAGTATCATAGTTAATGAACCACACACACCCACTAAAATAATTAATGGTGAGGAATCATCAAATCTGAAAAGAAATGGAATGAGATTGATAAGAAAATGGCTCAACTCAATGCAAGAGCTATGAATGTTTTATATTATGCTCTGATGCTAATGAATTTAATCGCATTTCAACATGCATGTTGGGTAAGAAAATATAGGATAGATTAGAAGTAACTCATGAAGGCACTAATCAAGTTAAGAAGTCAAAAATTAACATGCTTGTGCATAAATATGAACTTTTCAAAATGAAGCATGATGAGTCAATAACTGTAATATTTACTAGATTTACAGATATTATAAGTGATCTTAAAAGTCTTGGCAAGTCTTATTCTAATAGTGATCTTGTGAGGAAGATTCTTAGATGTTTGCCAAGGACATGAGAGGTCAAAGTGACTGCAATCCAAGAAGCCAAAGATCTAAATATTTTATCCTTGGAGGAGCTTCTAGGATCACTAATGATGCACGAGCTAAATATGAAACAACATCAAGAAGAAGATGTCAAGAAAAAGAAGATAATAGCCTTTAAATCCATCACTCAACAAGATGAGAAATCTGATGAAATGGAAGATGAAGAACAAGATGAAGAAATAGCCCTCATCACAAGAAAGTTTAAGAGAATTTTGAAGAGAAAACAAGGGATGAGGAAGGGGCTACCTACCAAAGGAGAGCATAGCAAGAAAAAGGATAGAGAGCAGCCCCTTATTTGCTATGAATGCAAGAAGTCGGGGCACTTTAGGTCTGAATGTCCTCAGCTTAAAAAAGTTTTCAAGAAGTACAAAAAAAATACTATGGTGGCAACATGGAGTGATAGTGACGACTCAAGCTTCGAAGAGGAAGAAGCTCATGAACAAGCCAACCTGTGCCTTATGGCACATGAGAATGAGGTAAGTGCTGAAATCTTAAATGAATTTATATTCAAAGAATTTTGAGAAGCCTTCTATGATGTAGTAGATGATTTAAAGAATTTAGGAACTAAAAATAAAGAACTAAAATTAAAAAATCAAGTCTTGCTAAAAGAAAATAAAACTATCTTAAGTGAAAAACTAGTCTTCACTTAAGAGAATCTAAATTTAAAAAATAAAATTGATAATTTAAAATTGATAGTTTAAAAATTTACTTTGAGTTCAAATAAACTTCATATGATTCTTGAAAATTAAAAGGCCGTTTATGATAAGGCTGGTCTAGGCTATCACCCCTTAAGAAAATAAAAATTTTTGAAAAATATTTTTATAAATTCATAAAGTAATAAATTTTTAAATGTTATTTGCTTTAAATATGGTAAACTAGGACATAAATCTTATACATGCTTCTCTAACAATTCAAATGTAAAGAAAATATGGGTTCCAAAAGGAACCATTGTGACTAACCTTAAAGGACCCAAGAAAACTTGGGTATCTATAGTAAGGACTTGATTATGCATGTAGGTATGTTTTGCATCCAAAAAAAAAAATTGAAGATGGTATCTTGATAGCGGATGCTCAAGACACATGATCGGTGATGAGTCTCAATTCATCATGCTTGATGCTAAAAATGGAGGGATGGTTATATTTGGAGACAATGGCAAAGAAAAGATCATTGGTATAGGTAATGTTGGTATCACTCCATCCAAGTATATTAAAAATATTTTATTAGTAGATGGTTTAAAACACAAACTCTTAAGTATTAGTCAACTTTGTTATAAGGGTTATAAAGTTGTTTTTGAATCTTCATTGTGCATTGTAACTAGTTCCAATGATGATGGCATTAAGTTTGTTGGTTATAAGCATGATAATGTTTATATGATAGATTTGAATGATCTTTCTATGATAAACATGCAATGTTTAGTATCTATGAATGCCAAAATTAATGAGACTAGTTGGCTTTGGCATCGTAGGCTTGCACACGTTAGTATGCATTCACTTTCAAAGCTTATCAAAAAGAAATTTGTTACCGATTTACCAAAATTAAGTTTTGAGAAGATAAAATTTGTGATGTATGCCAACTAGGTAAATAAATAAGAGTTTCATTCAAATCTAAGAACATTGTTTCAACTTCTAGGCCATTGGAACTTTTGCACATGGATTTGTTTGGTCCTACAAGAACAACAAGCTTAGGTGGAAAATGTTATGGTTTTGTAATTATCGATGACTACTCACATTTTACATGGATATTTTTTTTGGCACACAAAGATGAAATTTTTCATGTTTTCATAAAGTTTTATTGAAAAATTATGAATGAAAAAGGATTTTCAATTCAAAGCATTCAAAGTGATCATAGAATCGAATTTGAAAATCAATACTTTAAAAAATTTTATGATGAAAAAAAAATTAGTCATAATTTTTCAGCACCTAGGACACTCTAACAAAATGGAGTAGTAGAAAGAAAAAATAAAACTCTAGAAAAGATGGCCCATACTATACTATATGAAAGCAACCTTCCAAGATACTTTTCGACGGAAGCAATTAACACAGCATGTTATATCTTAAACCATGCCCTAATCAGACCAATTTTAAAGAAAACATCTTATGAGCTTTGGAAAGGAAGAAAACGTAACATTGCATATTTTCATATTTTTGGTTGTCGATGTTTTGTTTTGAACAATGGTAAAGAAAAACTAGATAAATTTGATGCAAAATCTGATAAAGCAATTTTTCTTGGTTACTCCTCTTCTAGTAAAGCTTTTAGAGTTTTTAACAAAAGAACCTTAGTAGTAGAGGAGTCAGTACATGTTATTTTTGATGAGACTACTGATCTTCCATCAAGGAAGAGTGAGGATATTGATGATGCAGATCCTCTTATAGAAGGATTGAAGGAGATCACCCTAAAGAATTTAAAAATTTAAAATGAAGAGAATCATGAAGACAAGCAAGAAATTGAGGGTGAAGGACAACAAGAACAACCTTAAGATACAAATAATCTTCCAAAAGAATGGAGGTATGTTCAAAATCACCGCAAAGAACTAATTATTGGTGATCCTACACATGGGGTAAGAACTCGCTCTTTACTTAGAGATGCATACAATCATTTTGCATTTATTTCTTATTTTGAACCCAAAACTATTGATAAAGCCAAAAAAAATTATAATTGGATAAATGCAATGCAAGAGGAACTTAATCAATTCAAAAGAAATAATGCATGGATCTTAGTATCAAGACCTAAAAATTATCCAATAATTGGTACAAAATGGGTATATAAAAATAAATTAGATGAAAATGAAAATGTAATTAGGAATAAAGCAAGATTAGTTGCAAAGGGTTATAATCAAGAAGAGAGAATTAATTTTGATGAAACCTTTGCACCTGTTGCTAGACTAGAAACAATTAAACTTTTACTCGCTTATGCATACTTTATGAATTTCAAGCTATTTCAAATGGTTGTTAAAAGTGCTTTTCTAAATGGACATATTGCTGAAGAAGTTTATGTAGAACAACCTTCCAATTTTGAAAATCATGCTTTTCCAAATTATGTTTCTAGATTAAAGAAAGCATTATATGGTTTAAAATAAGCACCTAGGACTTGGTATGAAAGACTAAGTAAATTCTTGCTTAATAATGGATTTTCAAGAAAAAATATAGATATAATTTTTTTCCTTAAAAGAGATCATGATGACATCTTAGTAATATAAATATATGTTGATGACATTATATTTGGATCTACTAATGAAACTTTATGTCAAGATTTTACTAAGCTCATGTAGGAGGAGTTTGAGATGAGCATGATGGGTGAACTAATATTCTTTCTTGGACTTCAAATCAAACAAATAGAAGAAGGAATCTCCATTACTCAAAGTAGTTACACAAGAGAACTACTCAAGAGATTTAGGATGGAGAGCTCCAAAGCAATTGGTACCCCCATGAGTCCATCATATAAGCTTGATAAGGATGAAGGAGATAAAAGTGTTGATCAAAAACTTTATAGAGGCATTATTGGTTTTTTATTGTGTTTAACTGCTAGTAGATCAGATATCATGTTTAGTATTTATTTATGTGCATGATTTCAATCTAATCTAAAAGAATCATATTTAAATGCTATAAAAAGAATACTTAAATACTTAAAAGAAACTCAATCCATAGATTTATGGTACTCTAAGAACTCATCAATCGATTTAATTGGATATTTAGATGCAGACTTTGCTGGATGTAAATTAGATAGAAAAAACATTAGTGGAACTTACCAATTTCTAGGAGTTAACTTAATCTCTTGGTTTAGCAAGAAGCAAAATTCAATAGCATTGTCTACAACCGAGGCCAAATATAATACAGTCAAAAGTTGCTATGCATAAATCTTATGGATTAAGCAACAACTTGAGAACTTTAGCATCAAACTGAATGAAACTCCCATAAGATGTGATAATACTAGTGCCATAAATCTGACTAAAAATCCAATCCAACACTGTAGATCAAAATACATTAAAATAAGACATTATTTCATAAGAGAGCATGTTTAAAATAATAACATAATTTTTGATTATATTTGTACTAAAAATCAACTGAATGATATTTTTACTAAGGCCTTAAGTGAAGATAAATTCTGTGAGATTAGAAGAGAATTAGGAATCTTTGATCCCCTAGTCTAAAAATCTTTATAATTTCAAGCTTAAATCTATCAAAAATAATTTTAATCTTTATCTTGAGCCTATATCTCAAATTTTCTATCTCAAAAAGCTCAAATCTAACCTTCCTTGATCATTCTCATGAATAAAATTTCAATCCTTAAAATCTTATATTTTTTTAGAATTTTTCCATCTCTCTTGAATCTTTGAAGTTCAAAATAATTTTGTTTAATGCATTTATATTATACAAAAAGGGAGAGATGTGTTTTTAATTCATGTTGTTCATAAATAGAATTTTTTTAAAAAAAGAGAAAAGATATTCATTCTAAATTTATTGTGTTCTTTCAAAATGGGGAAAAATAGTTAAAAGATAAATTTATCCAACAATAATTATGGAAAAGAGGGAGAGAAAATATTATGTGATGAATTTTATAGTATTTACTCTTAAAAAATAAGAAAAAAGATATTTATTTGTTAAATATTATCTAGTTAGTCTTGACTGAACATTCTAATTAATTTGAGTTAAGAATAATGAACTTTGATTGTTTTATGATCCATTTAACTTAAGCCTTCGTGTGATTATTCTGTTTAAATTCAATTGATTTGATTGCCAAATTATTTTTGATAACTAATTGGAGTTAAAAACTAATTTAAAATATATTCTCACTCTAAAAAATTAATTTTGATATATACTTCTAATTTTGAAACTCATTTAAAAATATAAATATAATACAAAATTTTTAATGCGCCTTTAGAAATATTTGTAAAATTATTTTTGCTCTGATACTATCTTTATTTTGCTTGATACATTTTCAACATATATCTTTTTTGAGCTTAATTAATTAAAATTTATTTAAGAAAAGAAAAGAATGAATAATGAATTAAATGTTGTGCTTGATTCCACTATTCAAATCTTTGAAAAGCTCTAATCCTCTTAAAGCTTAAAAGTACATACTTGAAAATCTGTTCAAAGAATAATATTCATTCAAAAAGATGGAGAGCCTTTGATATTTAAGTTTAAGCTAATTTTTTGTAAAGAAAGAAATTTTAAATAATAAGATTTTAAAGAGGAGCTGATTCATTTGATTTGATTCAATTTTTAAAATTTTTGATTCAATTTTTTAAATTTGATACATCTGTCATTTGATACACCCCATCACATCTCTGATTTTTCATTTGATTCAGATGCTTCCAGCCATGATCTTTACTAGATTTAGTTTAGTCATCTTTGTATTAGGTTATGATCTTGTATCTCTTAGTTATTTTTATGAGTTGTTGATTAAGTCATAGTTGATTATATTTTTTTTTGGATAAAACTTATGGCATTGGTGCTATTGGTTGTTCGGGTCATGGATAGTTGTATCCATGAATTTTGTATGTTTTGATGGCCTAATTCTCATGAATACTTTTGATACCTTTATATTTTGTATGTTTAGCATTTATATCTTTTGATGACTTGATGTTATGATAATCATTTGTATGTAAATATGTGATGATGTCATTTGAATGATATGAAATGAAACCTTTGTGCATTGGCTAAATTTCATTATGATCATTATGTTGTAAATTGAAAGTTTTATTATAAACTCTTGCTCTAATAGAAAAACATATGGAATAACTTAAGGGGAAGGCTTCTTTTATTTTTGAATTTTAAAATTCTTTAAGATCTTACTTGATGATGTCAAAAAGAAGGAGTAGAGTAAATAAAATTTGGCTATAAGAAAAATTAATAAAAAAAAAAGTAAAATTGATAAAAGAAATAAGTAAGTCAAACACTTTTATGAATCATTTAAATGTCTGACTATAAGTAATCATCAAACTGCTCTTGATGCCATATTGGTCAGATAATTGAATATAATATCCTAGTGTGTGATGTAGCATGTTCGTTCAAAATTTTTGAAACCCTCAATCAATGCTTCTATATGCTTTATTTTTGCTTATGCTCAAATATTTTATCATCATAAAAAAGGGAGAGATTGTTGCTCCAAGAATTGATTTTGATGATTACAAAGCATTTGAGGGGATTACTAATGAATTTGACTTGAAAAAAGACTTTTTGTATTTCAAAGAAAAAATCATAATTTTATCAAATTTTGATCTAAGAGCCTCAAGAGCAAGAATAGAAGATTTCTAATCTTTTGGAGGCAGTCCCATAATTTTTGGATGCTTATTTTGGAAGAAAATCAAGTTTGAAGCGAAAGGGTCGACCCCTAGGTCATCCTCTGCTGAAAAGGGTTATTTGGCATGCTGTCTCTGTGCCAAGGGTCGACTCTAGAGTCAACCTCTGCTGTTCCGAAGGCTAAAAATATAGAATGACTATTTTCTAGATTTTATCTCAGAGGTCGACCTCTGTGCCATGAGTCGACCCATGAGTCAACCCCTGCAACAAAAGTTTTTCTATAATAGCTTTTTTTTTTATTTTGGTGGGTTCTAATGGTTTCTTTAATATCTCCAACGACTACAAATCTTGTTCAGAATTCTCTCCTCCATCTATTGAAAATTTAAAAGGCTTTAAATAGAAAAAAAACATAAGAGATTGGTGTGATTCAATTTCAGCCCTAAGCAAAAGCCATCTTCAAGCAAAGAAGCCTTCATTCAAGTTCACCTATCTCTCAAGAGCTCTTTCAAATCTCCAACAATCTTGAGAGAAATCAGAGAAGCTTCCTCCATTATTGTGAAAAGTGTTCTTAAGATTTTATTTGCTCACAAAGGGAGCTAAACTTGTATTTTATTGTCATTAAATCTTTTACTCTACTTTATTGTTTTGATTCAAGTTTTGGGGGGTTCCAAAACTTGGGAAGGTTGATCCTAACCTTGAATAGGATTATATTGGGTTGGCTTATATCCAAAAAAAAAGTGTTCTAGCTTGGGATAGCTAGGGTTGGAGGTTTTCAATGGTGTATTCAGTTTGAATATGGTTAGTGGATTTTAATTTACAAGTAAGAGCTTGGGGAGTAGATGTAGGTGCAAAGAAAATATCAAACCACTATAAATCTTACTTGTTTGTGGTGTGCTTACTATCTTTCTTTCCTTAGTTTGTTAAATTCTTGCTTTTTAATCTTTTATATTTGTCTCTAAGCTAAATCGCTTCACACACACATCTTGCATATCATCATTCAATCTTGATATCTTTAAATTAGTTTTAAAATTTTAAAAATCTAATTCACCCCTCCTTTTGGGTTGCATAGCTGGGCAACACCTTCCCCACATCATAGAAAGGATGCGCCAGAAGGATGATGTTGAGAGGTTCGATAAGTCCTTTGCCACCTTCCTAGAGGCAAGTGGCTTCTTCTGATTTTGGCTTCATGCTCTTTAGGCTTTAAAGTTGGGATCTTTTAGGATTCAGACTTGCGTTTTGTTTTGCAGTTGGGACACTACCTTTTTGCCCACTCTGAGATGGCAAACCAAAATTAGGTCGAAGCTTCTAGAACCCTGGAGGAAGCCCACGTAGAAGCTGAGAAGGCTTGGGCCGAGGCCGATGTTCTAAAGGTCGCCTCAAAGACTCATTCGTTTGAAGTAGAATGCCATCAGAAAGAGTTAAGAGAGGAGCGCGGCGAGATGGTGAGGCTGTGGGCTGAGCTAGCTCTAGAGAAGATGGAGAAAAGGAAGGTGCAGGAGGAGCTTACTGCCGCCATGGAGAGGGATATGCAAGACTTTAAGTCCGCCAAGGATATGGAGGATATCAAAATAGCCTTTGCCCAGGAAGCCTTCTTGGAAGGGTTTCAGGTCTGCATGGGTCGGGTCATCGAGAACTTTCCTGACATCGATCTGGACCTCCTCCTAGAAGAGCTGGAGAATAGAGTTGGCCCTTCGCGTGCCGATGCCAAGGTTGCCCCTACCGCCCATTCCATCGAAGCTGCCCAGTAATTCTTGAATCTGCAAGTGCAGCGTCCGAGTCTGCCCATGAATAAGAGGCGGTCGAGAATGTCCTGACCTCTACAGTGGGCGAGCCACCCGAGGTCTAAACCTTTGACATCTATGTACTTTTCTCTTCTTTTTTTTATGTACTAAAAATATTTGAAGTAATGAAAGTAAATCTCTCTTTTTCTTTACATCCTGCATTGCACGTGATTCAGAATGCCTCTAATAACCAAGGCCATGACCCCCATTCTCCAATTGACATCGACCCCTTGCCTTAGGGAGTTTCGTTCAAGCCTTTGATAAGGGGTTTGAAGAATGAAGTTCATCTTTAAGGAAAAAGTTGAAGAAGGTTGAGATTGACCTTCAATCCTCTCGAAAGAATGCTTCTGAGGCAACCAGAGAGATCACTCGCCTCCATGACTTGCACATGAAGGACACGGTGAGCTTCAGCATTCGGAAGGATAGCTTTGAGAAGGAGATTGCCGAACTCAAGAGAAATGCCAGTGACAAATCCTGAGCATTGATGGCGAAGATCAGCTTTCTCAAAGCCAACCTGAAGGAGGCCAGAGAAGAAATCTCTCTCCTAGAAGGGAGCTCACCGTGGTCCACTAATAAGGCTCGATACGACTGGGACTGGTCAAAAAGACTCTCCGAGCTTCAAAAGTAGCTGCAAGATACTAAGGGCTGGCATAATAGCTATCGAGTGACCTGGACGGGAAAGATGTCCTGGCTTGGAGGAGAGCTCAAGGCTGCCAGAGATTAAGCAACTTATCTTTAGAAGTGATTGCACTATAGTCGGGAAGCTAGCGTGAGTAATGAGTCGGAGGAGATCACCTTCTTGAAGAGGACCATCGGTGAGCTTTCAAAGGTTGTTGGGGCGGAGAAGGTCAAGGTTCAATGGCTGAAGCTTCAGCTCGCTTGTGAACATCGGGCTGTCGAAGATGCGAAGGTCGAGTCTGAAGTTTTGAGGAGGCAGCGATGAGAACTTGAGGGTAGATTTTAGCTTGCCAATAAAATGTATGTAGATGGTCTCTACAATAAGAATGAGCTTGAAGAAGAGATCTTTAGGGTAAAGCAAGCCTTGGTGATGGCCGAGGTCAGCAGCCTAAAGTTTGAGGAGTCTGGTCCGCCTTAGAGCTTCAGCCTCTTTCTATTTTTTTTCTTTCAGTGTAATCAGCCTTGTCGGCCTATGCTTTGCTTGTAATGAACTTATTTTTGCAATGAAATAGTACACTTCTCATTATTTTTGTTTTGCATAAATTTGAGGCTTATTTGTGGCTTTACCTTCTTTACCTCATTTTTCTCTACGTTATCTTCTAATGAAATGCTTGTTGTGGATGCTGAACTAGGACCTCTTCTGCAAACCAGGATAGGATTCCACCTTTTGTATTTAATGTAGATAGGTTGTCACAGAAAAAATGTGTAGGGATTCTCCATCGAGCTTCTTTCTTTCCCTAATCTTTGGTCAACGAGGTTCCAACTTTTGCTCACGTTAGGATGAGACTTTCCTTTTGTTCCTAACATGGCTTGTGGGGGCGTGTTAAGAATCGTTAGTAGGGCCTCTCCCCCATTTCATCTTAGTTTAATGAGGCCTTCGACTTTGCTCACATTAGGATGAGGTTCTCCTCCTATTTCTAACAGATTGTAGGGGCCTATTAGAGCCATTGATAGGGCCTCTCCTCCCATCCCATCTTAAATGGATGAGGTCTTCAACTTTGCTCATGTTAGGATGAGGTTCTTTTCCTATTCCTAATGTGGCTTGTGGGGGCACATCTGGGCCATTGACAGGGCCTCTCCTCCCATCCCATCTTAAATGGACTAGATCTTTGATTTTGCTCATGTTAGGATGAGATTCTCCTCCTGTTCCTAACGTAGCTTGTGGGGGCACATTTGGGCCATTGACAAGGTCTCTCCCTCCATCTCATCTTAAATGGATGAGGTCTTCGACTTTGCTCACGTTAGGATGAGGTTCTCCTCCTATTCCTAACATGGCTTGTGGGGGCACATTTGGGGCCATTGACAGGGCATCTCCTCCCATCCTATCTTAAATGTATGAGATGTTCGACTTTGCTCATATTAGGATGAGATTCTCTTCCTGTTCCTAACGAGCCACTTTAGGTTACTTCAAAGGGTTATTAGTTATTACACAATTTTTGCATCAAGAAGTAATGATGTTTAAATAGAAAAATTTTATTGAGGAAAGTCACTGGTAGTACATTCTTAAGTTTTCTGAATTCCAAGGCCACGGGAGTGTCGCTCCTCCGAGTTTCTTCAAGTGATAAATTTCAGATCGGACGACCTCTTCTACTTTATATGGACCTTCCCAATTCAGGGCTAGCTTTTCTTGATCTTGAGGCTACGAAATGGATGCTCATTGGAGTACCAAGTCCCCCACTCTGAATGCTTTATTTTTTATTTTGGAGTTATAGTATCTGGTTACTTTGCATCTGTAGGCTACCATCCGAACTTTGGCTTCTTCTCTTTTTTTTGCCAGTAGATCGAGGTTAGTTTTGAGGTCCTATGAGTTATGCTACTCATTGAAGGCTATGACGTATACTGATGGAAGTTTGAGCTTGATTGGGATGACTGCCTCCGTTCTAAAGGCTAGGATGAATGGTATTTCCACAGTCGATAGCCTTTGAGTAGTTCGGTACACCCAGAGGATATGGTAGAGCTCGTCCGACCAAGTCCCCCTTGCTCTTTCAAGCCTTACTTTGTTGCCCTGTATTAAAATTCTATTGGTCACCTCTACTTCACCATTTGCCTATGGATGGACTATTGTCGTGAAGTGATGGGAGATGTTTACATCCTGGCAGAACTCAGCGAACCTCGTTTTGGCAAACTATCACTCATTATTTGTTATGAAAGTTTGGGGTAGACCAAACCGGTAGATGATTAACTTCTAGATGAAGTTCTGTACCTTGGCCTCAGTAATTTTTGCTAATGATTTGGTCTCGACCCATTTGGTGATGTAGTCGATCACAACCAGGAGGAACTTTCATTTTCCGAATGGCATTAGAAAAGGGCCAAGTATATCTATTCTCCACTGCACGAATGGCCAGGGTGTGCTTAGTGGAGTAAGCTCGAAGGCCGACTGTCTTTGTATGTTTACATTTCTATGACAGCGGTCACATTTCTTGACATACTCTATAGAGTCATGGTACAAGATCGGCCAATAGTATCCTTGCCGAAGTAGTCTTTGTGATAGGGATCTGGCCCCTATATGACTTCCATAAATTTTCTCATGCACTTCCCATAATGCAAAGTCAGCCTCTGAAGGTTGAAGATATCTTAAGAGTAGTAGAGAATACGACCTTTTATACAGCTTGCATTCATACAGAACATATCGAGAAGCTTGATTTCTGAGTTTTCGAGTTTCTTTCTGATCATGAGGAAGAATTTTATCCTTGAGGTAGGCAACTAGCAGGTCAATCCAGCTCGGCTCATGCTCAACTTGCAGAATAGACTATGACTCCTCCAAGCTTGGACACTTTAGAATTTCAAAAAATACTTCTTTCGATAGGTCGATCGAGGCTAAAGTGGCCAACTTAGAAAGAAAGTTGGCTCTTGTATTTTTCATCCTCGGAATCCATTGGATACTAAAACTGTTGAAGATCGAAGCCAAGTTTTTTACATTCTTCAGATACTTTATCATGCTTTCCTCTCGGGCTTCATAGTTGCTGCTAACTTGCCCGAGCACCAGCTGAGAATCACTGAAAATCTGGAGCTGGTCTGCCTTTAACTCTTATGCTATTTTTAATCCAGCGATTAGAGCTTCATATTCGGTCCCATTATTAGTTGCAAAAAATTTGAACCATAGTGCATATTCGGCGATGATTCCCTCAGGGTTAACTAAGACAAACCCTATACCTACTCCAGCAGCGTTGATTGAACCATCCATGTATAGGGCCTAAAAGTCTTTGGGAAGGTCGGTGTTCTCTTCAGGAGGGCTTGGCTGCAACCATGGAATATTGATTTCGTACCATTCAAGCTCGACTTCATTTGGAATGGTGTATTCTACTACAAAATCTGCTAGTATCTAAGCTTTGATCGATGGTCGGGGTTGGTAATTGATGTCAAACTTTGTAAGCTTGATTGTCCATTTTGTGATTCTTCCAGAGGCATTCGTTCGATGAAGAACTGCATTAATTGGTTGATCCATGAGGATGGTTATGGTGTGCCCCTGAACGTAAAGTTAGAGTCTCCTAGCAGCAATTATAAGAGAGTAAGTCAATTTTTCTAACTTAGAGTACTTGGTCTCTACATCCCTCAGGACTCGGCTTATATAGTAGATCGGTCATTGCACTTTCACTTCTTCCTTGACCAAGACCACTACCAGGGCTGCCTAGGAGACTGCTAGGTACAAGAATAATTCTTCTTCAAACTCAGGCTTTGCTAGCAGTGGGGGTGAGCTGAGGTAGTTTTTAAGCTTCTCAAATGCCTGTTGGCATTCCGCTGTCCAGCAAAAGCTATTTGGTTGTTTGAGAATTTGAAAGAAGGGCATGCATCGCTTAACCGATCTTGAGATGAAGCAGTTTAGGGATGCCACTTTTTTAGTCAAGCGCTGAACTTTTTTGATTGTTCTTGGAGTGGTCATGATGTGGGACAACCTAAAAAAAGATAAAAGACCAAGCTTTCTTTCGTTCATCAACAATAAATCACATCCGATCGTGGCACATTATTTCTAGGATAGATAGTATAGTTGCCTATATTCTGCTCAAGAGGTGTGACTGATTGACATGAAATCAAAGCACGATCAATCTAAATGATGCTGATGAATGCCATTTTAGAGATCAGTAAATAACTAGCAATAATAAAGTAAATAAATAGATAGCAAAAATTAATCATGCTCATGAATAATTGCAAAAAAAAATATAAATAGAATGAAAGATTGCAAGAAATTATGCTCGCAAGAAAATCTAAAAAAAGAATAAGAAGAATCCAGATCGTGGTAGTTAAGAAACTATCATGATTAGGGCTCTTATCTTTTAACCAAGTAGATTTATCAATAAAAATCTAGGTCTTTACCAACATCAAATCTAAACAAAATAAGTAAAAATTAAAGATCAGTTGAGAAGGAATGAAGGTTCTTATAAATGTTTGATCTATAGAATATTAGATCACTCTTTCTCTCTCTGCATGATAGATGAAAATGGTGGAGGAGACATATCTTCTTTTGGTGGAATAGGCTTATGTAGGTAGATGGTGAAGATGAATTGAGGTCGTAGGAACACTGAATCTCAAGAAAATGAAGGTTAAAGAGAGAAAAATGTGGGCCTCACATCCTCCCCTCGTGGGGCAATTTTGGGTCTCACACCATCTCCCTCTCGGACCGACCAACACAAGTGTTTGTGGGAATTGTAAAGTGATTCATTCATTATCTCATTCATGAAGGATACATGGATTTATATAGGACTCTAGGGGTCCTATTTCTTTAGGAATCCTATTTTCTTTACAAGAAAAAAATCAACCCTCCCAACAAAAAAGTAAAACATTATGTATGGTTTTCAAATACAATAATATATCATATCTATCTTTTATGGAACCATAGGAAAGAAATCAGCCTTTTAACAAAATAAATAAGAAATCAAGAACTCTTAAGAAATTCTAGGGAAGAAAAGAAACTCCATATGGGCGTTTGATGCCTGGCATAACTTGGCATGAGGATCTTTGGGCATGGCACATGTTGGCATGTGTATTTCCTCGTTGGACGTGTGGAGGGTGGTGGCTCCAAAGATGACATGGACCAAGCTTGCTTCTTTATAATGGTCTCTTTCCAAATAAGGCTCAATCTAAAGTAAATCCAAGTATGGTCCTATGGACCCAAAACTAAATGCATCAAAGGAACTAATTGATTAAATCAAATGGGCTAGAACAAAATAACTGAAGTAGAGTTATTCTGATATGACTTCTTCAATTCAAATTGAATCTAAATTATGTTGTCGACTTTTGGTGGCTCTGGTGTCTGCACCAATTCTCTCAGGGTAGGGAGAACTTGACCCTATCGAGTGGGGGTCGATTCTGCTCTGATGATGCTTAAGCAATTTGGGATCAATATGCTGTAGCTCTTCTCGAGTGATCCAGGTATCCTCGGACTCAAGCAATTTGGGATCAATATGCTGTAGCTCTTCTCGAGTGATCCAGGTATCCTCGGACTTTGGTCGACCTCGCCATCTAACTAAGTACCGCTGATAGCCTCAACTCTGGGTGGAGATGATCTGCTTATCTAAAATTCTCTCAATCTGATCATGCTCTGACATGTTGGCTGGTGGACATTCAGGAATAAGCTATCTCTCAAAGGTTGATTCAAGCTCAAATGGCTTACTAGGTATCCATGTTGGCTCTTTATGGGTGACGAGATCTGCAACATTAAAAGTAGAGCTAATCCCATAATCTGAAGGTAAGTCTACAATATATGCATTTGATCCGATCTTCTTCAAAATCTTAAATGGACCTGCTCCTCGGGCATGTAACTTCTTGATAGTTTTCGATGGAAATCATTCAGACCTCATTCAAACCATCACATAGTCTCCTTTTGTAAACTCTTGGGCATGTCGATGAGAATCTGCATTCTATTTATAAACTTTATTACTAATACTAATTTTTTTTACTAATCTCTTTATGTAAACTCTTGACATGCTATGCAAATGACTCTATAGATTCAAAAATTCTAGCATGCATGGGCAGTGGGATAAGGTCTATTAGTTTTCTAGATTGATATTGATAAGAACACAATGTTGTCATTAAGACACCATGTTTATCAGTTTAATCCGACTCCTTAAAATAATTAAAAATGCATAGATAGCAGTGAATTAGATCGAATCCATAGGAAAGATAGTGTTTTTAGATTTAAAATCTTTGATTTTTGAAAAGAAAAAGAAAGAGTTTTAAAAAAATAGAATTTGAAGTTGGAAAATAAAAAAAATAAAAATTAAAAGGTGCAGAAATTTAAATTTGGTACTAAGATCTATTAGTTAGATCTTATCATCTACTTATAGAAAAATAAAAAGTAATAATTAAAATATAAAAATTAAATTATAATAAAAATAAAGAGCATAAAATTAAAGAACATAAAAATAAATATTACATTAATTAAAATTTTAGAATTTAAATATATGAAAAGAAAAAATAAAATAAAATAGTCTGTTCTCTCATCTTGGATTGGTGTGGGTGGAAAGATGGTATAGAAGTCCAGCTTTTTCTCTTGGCACTAGTTGCCTTGAAGCAGCAATTAACCCAAAGCTTGGCTTCACCCTGTACCAAAGCTTTACCTTGACCGAAGATATTTATTTCTAGAGGCCTGGGGTCCTTTTTATAGAGCTAGGAGGGCTGGAGAGTTTTCTTCTGGGCAATATGGGACTAAGGAGCTCTTTGATCATCAAAATATGAAGAAATCTAAATAAAAATTAGATTAAAAAGAGTCTTGGATAAATTTTGCTACTCTAGATGGAATCGGCCATTAATAGGAATCCAACGGATCAAAAATCATCAAAATTGGATGTGTATCAGCCCAGATCCAGTCGGATTAAATTTTGGCCATCCGATCGCGCATTGATGGAGGAAATCTTGCCGCTGATCGTGCGTCAGGAGTCCTGATCACCATCGAGAGTGTTCTGGACCATTGGATCATCCCTTGGATCGAGCACTACCATTGGATGGCGATCCGTATGAAGTCTGAAGCTGAATCAAATCTAGAAATAACCACAGCCGTTTGATCTTCACCACAAGCTACCGCAGCCGTTCGATCGCATAATTACTGTTCCCATGAACCATGTGGACTGGCTACACCATACACCTCAACCAATCAGCGCTCGCTGATTTGATGCAAAATTTCCTTTTTACCCTGTAGACCACGATGGATTTTCTATGAACCCTTTAAGGGTCTAGGTCCACCACGTGTCGCACCGTGATTCATCGATTTCTACTGTGCTGACCATCCACATCTAGATGGTGGACTGACTAATGGCCTCTGTGGCTGAGTCGGCTTGCATGACTGGCTTGGTGCACCAGCTTGAGTCGGCTAAGCTATTTTTCTTTTTTATTTATTTTTTTATCTTTATAAATTTATATGTTTTCCGTTTTAGCTTCATTTTACTTTAAATTTATTTCATTATGATCAAAAAAATAAGCTCTTTCTATTGATAATAAAATTTTATTTTTTAGTTTTTATTATATTTTAATTATTTTTTAATTAATAAAAATATTAATTTTTTAAAAATTATATATAAATTGATTATTAATTCTTAAAAATTAATATGAATTAATTGATAAATTAATTTTTTTATTGATAAATTTATGGTACTTATCACATCCCCGAACTTAAGCTTTGCTCATCCTCGAGTAAAGAAAGAATTTAGTTTTAAATATCTGTTAACTTTAGAGTTTCAAATTTTACCTAAGCAGTTTTCAAAATGGCCATTGATATTCAGTAGAGCTTAAGTGAGATATATCATTGGGATATTAATACTTATTAATAGAAAAATTAAGTAAAAGATATTAAATTTTTCTAAACTTTTCTAAATTATCCCATCTTTATCTTTGATTTGTCTAAACTTTCATATGGACAAGTGTATTGCTACTTCCATCCTTTATTTATTGATTTTTATTTTTATATTGTCTACTTTTTGATACGAATATCATTGCTTAATTAGGCAATAGGATCCGATTACTCGATGAAAAATCAATATTTTTTTTATTTTTTAATGTTGTACCATTATTGAGTGTCTTAATATCTTAAGCTTTCTATTTGATTTATGTAGTGAGTCTTGGGCCAATGACTTTCAAACCAGTTAGCTTTAGGGTATTAGGTATAGAATACCCCTCGGGCTTACTAGCTCGAATCAAACAGGCTACAGGTTAAGACTAGCTTTATAATGAGCTTCTTTGCTCTTCTCATTTTTTGACGTGAAACTTAATGCTTGCTCAGGCAAAGAGGCTCGGTTACTCAGTGAGAAGTACTTGAAAACTATTTTATTAAAAAAAAATTTTATATGAAAACAAAAATATAGTTATCCTACATAAGCCCATAAAAAGTAGACTTTTCTTTGATGCTAGTAGAAAAAATTAGAAATGCTAAAACTTTTTATGTTCTAGAGTTAATTCTTTATTGAATTTTTTTAATACTTGATTCCTCCATATCTCATAGATTCTCTGATCTGTGTATCAATTTTCTTTTAGAAATGCTTAGTTTAATTTGATTCTTAAGCATAATCAAGTGTTTAAATACTAAATACTAACTTTTTTAAGAACTTAAAATTTTAAAATTTTTATTTTTCTCCCTCCTAACTTAATCGACATTATCCTCAATGGAGAAGAAAAAATAAAGAGTGTAATAAAGAACATGAAAGAATACACCTGACTATATTTTTGGTCCAGTACATGCCTTTAAAAATTTAATCTCTCCCTCCAACTTATTCAAATTATCCTAAAAAAATTAAATAAAAAGATAAATTAAACTAAAAAAAACTAAATATTAGATTGCCTCCCAACAAGCGCTAAGTTTATCGTCTTCAGTCAGACACAATGCAGCTTACTATCCTGTGTCAAATATTGGATTGATAAATTTCAATGGTTTTGGATTATCAATCTCAAAAAGTTGATTTATAATTCCATTATTGATATAATCATTGTTAATTTTAGAAATATAATTTGTAACCCCATTCTCAGGCCCATGTTTATTAAGAATTTCTCCTATTTGTTCTTCTAAAATGCTCATGAATGGAGTTTTAGGAGTTAGGTTTGATTCAATGGGTGCTGGAAGGGTGTCTAAAGAAGGTTTTAATTCTGGAGGTAAATTAATGTGATCTTGCTTAAATAACTTCATTGGCTCTTGATTTTGTAAGAAGAACCGGCTTCTAGGGTTGAAGGGAATAGGCTTTTAGGTTTATAAGTCTCGGGTAAATCATCTATTCTCTTTTCTCCTTTTTCTATCTCATTTAAACTGAAACTAGCATCAGTACTAATTTCTAGCTTGGGTTCTTTTATGTAGTTAGCTACAGTACTAACCAGTTTCTCTAAATTTTTATTTTGTCTAGCATCAGTACTAGCCTCTCTCACTTGATCTTGGTATCGATCCGTAAGAATTCTATAGCTTTTAAGTTCAGTAATTACTTTGGCATTCTCTAATTGAGGATTCTTAAGTGAGACATTAAATTGATAACTTGGTCCAGATGGTTGGTGGACATTAAGTGGATTATTTGAAATTGATAGGCTCGGTAGTTGATCTAGTTCTCTCCTCATGTTAGACTCAACTAATTATCCTATTTGAGCTTCTAGCCTGATGATAGATTATTGTTAAGTTAAGATCGATTGCTGTTGATTCAGAATTAATTATTAAAATTGATTAAATCTATCGTTAGCTAGATTGGTTTGTTGAGAAGGTGGGTATGATAGCTGGTTATTATATGATGGCTGGGTAAACTGACTAGGCTGACCATTATTATAAGCATAGTTTTGGTATTGGGGTCTATTCTGATAATTTTGCACTGATGGAGTTTGGGTCTGAGCCTGAGTCTGTTGTGATTTTCAAGAAAAATTAGGATGGTTTCTCCAGCCAGAGTTGTATGAATTTGAAAATGGGTCATTAATCAATTTGGAGTAACCTTGAGCAGCTTGAACTTACTCTTGGATAAACTATGCAACAATAGGACATTTATTCACATGATGGGTTGGGCTAGCACAAATAGAGCAAACCTCCTGATAATTAGAACCTGGTGTGTATTATGTAGGAGATTGTTGACCTAAATTTAGAAATTAATCTAATTTTTGGTCAATAAGGTCAACTTTATCTAATTTTTGTGCTATTATGTTTAGGTCTGTCTTAGAATTAAGTTCTAAAGTTTTGATCTCATAAATTTCTGTCCATTTTTATTGAGAAATTGATCTTTCATAAGAGGATAATGAAGCATGGTTAATAGAGTTGTCACTTAAGGTTTCAAACAAGGTATAAGCTTCATCCTCACTTTTGCTCATGAATGCACCTCCATAGGATGCATCAACCATCTGCTTATATTGATCTCTTAAACCTTCATAGAAAGCTTGTACAATTTGCCACTTAGATGGACCATGATGTGGGCATTTTCTAAGAAGTTTCTTAAGTCTTTCCTATGATTCGTGAATTTATTTTCCTAGAAGCTGAGCAAATCCTATGATAGCTCGCCTCATAGTATTGGTTCGTCTTATGGGATAAAATTTCTTAAGGAATTCATGTTGCATCTCTACCCATGTCTAAATTGTTCTTCCCAGTGTGCCAAGCCAGTACTTGGCTTTATTTTTTAATGATAAGAGAAATAAAATTAGTCTAAAGGCATCCTCAGTTAAATTTTGAATTTTCACAATAGAGCAGATTTCTAATAATTCATCCAGATGTTTGTAAAGATCTTCATTGGTGTTCCCATAGAAAGATGAGAGCATCTGGATTGTGGTCGGCTTGATCTCATAGTGGGTAGCATGAATTTCAGATAATTGGATACAAGTCGATGGGTTATAGGTGGAAGGAATAAAGTATTCCTTCATCTATTTAGGTGGTTCTCTAAAATTTTTAGCCATTTGGTTATTGGATTTAATACAATTCAGCCTTTTAATTTTATGGTTCGGTTCAATTAGATCAGGTAAAGCGATTTCCTATTGTGCATGCACTAGTGCAACCCTAACGTGTGGTTCAAAAATTTTTTTGGAATATTTTTTTATATTATTATATTATTTTATTATATTAAAAATTAATTTTTAAATTATTTTATTTATTAATTTTAATTTAATTTAATTTAATTTAATTATTATTTTAAATATTTTTTTAGTTAATTTAATTTAATTTTTATTTAATTTTATTTTATTTTTAGAGGAGAAAGGAGAAGAAAGAAAGAAAAATTCTAAAGAAGAGATCCTAAGGAGTCCTAAAACTAAGAAGAGAGAGAAGAATTAGGTTTAATTAGGTTTGATGTTGGTTAGCAATCAAGTTGATCAATCAATCCTGACTAAGAATTATCCTAGATCTAGATAGTTTCTAACTGCCAAGGTCACCTTCAAGCCCTCCAAGTATAGGATCAGCCAATCAACTAGTCAGGTAAGTGTAAGATCGATGGGAGTCCCCCCGTTGCTTGCTTTAGACACTAATTATGCTTGGTCAGATAAGCGAACGGAACCAATTAGAATTCACCTTCCTTCGGACCCAGTCGTCCCTAAACCACTTTTCTAGACATCAGTTAAATTGACTAATCCTAATCTAATTCAACTCTTAGGATTTCTTATTCTATTGAGCTCGAGTTTCTAGGGCTGATGTCTAATTAATTTTAAAATTAAAGGCTTAGGTCAATATAGGATACTAGTTGGTTTTTTGTGGGTTAAGGAAGGGTGACCAAATTTTTACCTTATCTTATTTAATTGGGTGTTGCCCTTAATTTAATTTAATATGAATATGCATAAAAAATTTTCAATCAAAGGATTCTATGCAATTTAAACTAGATGCATGCAATTAATTGAGTTCTGAAAGGCTTACCTTGCCTCCAGCAATCATCAGAAAAAAAATAAAACTAATATGATGCATGCTTTAAACAGTTAGGATTTCTAATCTTATTATGAGACTTTTAATTAAGTTTAAATGAATATTTTTTAAATTAATTTAAAAATAAAATAAATAAATAAATAAATAAAAAGAAAAGAGGACTAGAGTTAGGATTGATCTCATCAAGATTAGATGCTTTCTTTCTTAATTTTTCTATAAAATAAATAAATAAAAAGTTTGTAAGCAATATTTAACAAAAATATTTATAATTAATTTATAAAAATAATTAAAGAAATCAAAAAAAAAAATAGCATCTATTCCTTCTTCGGCAACGTTATCAAAAACTTGATAGGAATGCAATATTGTCGTTAAGACACCATGTTTATCAGTTTAATCCGACTTCTTAAAATAATTAAAAGTACATAGATAGCAGTAAATTGGATCGAATCCATAGAAAAGATAGTATTTTTAGATTTAAAATCTTTAATTTTTGAAAAGAAAAGAAAGAGTTTTAAAAAAATAAAATTTAGAATTAAAAAATAAAAAAAATAAAAATTAAAAGGTATAGAAATTTAAACTTAGTACTAAGATCTACTAGTTAGATCTTAGCATATACTAATAGAAAAATAAAAAGTAATAATTAAAATATAAAAATTAAATTATAATAAAAATAAAGAGCATAAAATTAAAGAATATAAAAATAAATATTATATTAATTAAAATTTTAGAATTTAAATACATGAAAGAAAAAAATAAAATAAAATAGCCTGATCTCTGATCTTAGATCGGCGTGGGTGGAAAGATGGTATAGAAGTCTAGCTTTTTCTCTTGGCACCAGTTGCCTTGAAGTAGCCATTAACCTAGAGCCTGGCTTCACCCTGTACCAATGCTTTATCTTGATCAAAGATATTTATTTCTAGAGGCCTGAGGTCCTTTTTATAGAGCTAGGAGGGCTGGAGAGTTTTCTTCTGGGCAATGTGGGACTAAGGAGCTCTTTCATCATCAAAATATGGAGAAATCCAAATAAAAATTAGACTAAAAGGAGTCCTGGACAAATTTTGCTGCTCTAGATGAAATCTGGCCATTAATAAGAATCCAACGGACCAAAAATCATCAAAATCGGATGTGTATCAGCCTAGATTAGGTCGGATTAAATTCTAGCCATTTGATCGTGCGTCGATAGAGGAAATCTGGCCGCTGATCGTGCGTCAGGAGTCTTGATTACCATCGGGAGCATTTTAGACCATCGGATCATCCCTTGGATCGAGCGCTGCTGTTCGATGGTGATCCGCATGAAGTTTGAAGCTAAATCAAATCCAAAAATAACCACAGCCATTTGATCTTCAACGCAAGCTACCACAACCGTCCGATCGCGCAATTACTGTTCCCATGGACCGCGTGGATCGGCTGCACCATACACCTCAACCAATCAGCCCTTGCTGCTTTGATGCAAAATTATCTTTTTACCCTTTAGACCGTGATGGATTTTTTGTGAACCCTTTAAGGGTCTAGGTCCACCACATGTCGCACTGTGATTCATCGATTTCTGCTGAATTGGTAGTCCACGCTTAGATTATGGACTGGCTGATGGCTTCTGTGGCTGAGTCGACTTGCATGGCTGGCTTGGCACACCGGCTTGAGCCGACTGAGCCATTTTCCTTTTTTATTTAATTTTTTTATCTTTAAAAATTCATATCTTCTCCATTTTAGCTTCATTTTACTTCAAATTTATTTTAATGTGATTAAAAAATGAGTTCTTTCTATTAATAATAAAATTTTAATTTTTAACTTTTATTATTTTTTTAATTATTTTTTAATTAATAAAAATATTAATTTTTCAAAAATTATATATAAATTGATCATTAATTCTTAAAAATTAATATGAATTAATTAATAAATTAATATTTTTATTGATAAATTTATGGTACTTATCAGATATCCATGAACTACTTTCATAGGATGATCTATCTCAGGGTACTCACGAACTTTTATCGCAACAATCTCCAAACTGGTGATCTTTTACTCATAGTCATCTCTAATTTCTTAGCACCTATCAGATGGAGACTTTTTTTTTGATGTTTTTTTTTGATCCATCGCTTATCTTTCTATTGGTAGTCTTAGGTGAGGAAGGATTGATCGTGATCTTCTTACCCTTATGAGTGAAGCTACAGGAGTTGGTTCGGCCATAAATCATAACATCATTATCAAACAGCCAAGGTCGACCTAATATGATACTTTTGACTTCCATGGGTAGGACATCGCACCAAACATGATCTTGATAAGAATGGAGCTAGATAGAAATACGGCATCTAAGTTTGATGAAAATAGAGAAAAAATCTATCCAAGACATACGGTATGGGTTGGGATGATCTATAGGAGCTAATCCTAATCGCTTAACCATGTCGGTGGAGATGGCGTTGATACAGCTACCGCTATCAATGATCACCTTATAAATTTTATCACTAAATTTTATGAAGGTATGGAAAATAGAGGTCCTACGCCAGTCTTCACTCTCCTTAGTCCGTGCTAAAACATACCTAATGACTCCAAGCCTAAGGATTGACTCCGATGCAATGAAACTTAGGATTTTCTCAGTACTCTCAAACTGCTTAGCTAAGTTTGGATCAGCTTCATAAACTTTCTCCTCAATATTTTTTAGAGTTTTTTCTTCTAATTCTTTCATAAATAATGATCGGTTGGGATATTATGCAGCAAAATGACCATAACTATAGGACTTGAAGCAGTGGGATCGAGAACTACTTTTCTTAGATAACTCTCCTGCAACTCTTTTTTCTTTATCTTCTTTTCTCATAATAGAATTTATAGGTGGAGGTCCATTACTAGGAGTCTGGGTAGTATTGGGTCTCGATCTGGAAGAGATAACTTGGGTAGGTTCAAGATGATGGATGGTCGAATACCTAAAAAATCTCTTAAAGTCTAGGGCAAGTTGATAAGCTTGTTCTAATGTGGTTACCTCTCACAAAAAAAGCTCACGCTGGATATCTTCTCATAATCCAGCTCTAAATCTAGATAAGGTAACAACCTTATCTTCAGTTACTCCATATCTCATGAGGTACTCATCAAATCTCGTAATGTACTCTGTGATTGATCTATTTTCATGAGTAAGTCTCTGCCACTGATCTAAAAATTTTTGTTGGTAGGAGGTGGGGAGGTATTTTTCTCTGAGTTTCTCCTTCATTTTATCTCAGATTTCTATCAGTCTTGTCTTCTCTGGTTGAGAAGACGTTCAACACTTTTTCAATAAAGTCGGGCTTGCCTAACTAACTTCGTCCTAGAAAACCTAACTCTCCTTACTTCAGATATTTTGTACCATCCAAAATAGTGCTCCATGCTCAATTTCTAATCTAGATACTCTCTTGGATCTAGACAACCATCAAAACTTGGGGCTTCGATCTTCACATTCCTAAGAACATGCTCATCTTGATCAAACAGGTTACGATGGGGGCATGTTGCTATAGGTCGATCTAGGTCGAGGTTCCTTCTTCTCTATCCTATAGGTAGTTAGGGAGACTCAGGTTTAGGTTGTCATTGCCTAGCTTATTCTAGTACTGTTATTCTTTCACTCATGAATTTCATAAAATCTTTCATATCATTAAACTTCTTAGTCAGGGCATTAATGATGACTGCTGTATTGGGATCCATGTTGGTACTGGATGGAAAAGTAGGATATTGGTATTGGGTACCTGATCTAGTGGTCATGCAAGTCTAGGATGTAAGAATAAGATGCAGTAAGAAAGAAAAAAATATTAAAAAATAAATTATAAAATTTAAATTATGAAAATTTAACTAGCAAAAATTTTAAATTATAGAATTTAAACTAAAGTCCTAACCAATCTGGCTCTAATACCAAATTGATGCGGGACAGCCTAAAAAAAGAGAAAAGATCAAGCTTTCTTTCGTTCATCAACAACAAATTATGTCCGACCGTGGCACATTATTCTTAGGATAGACAGTATAGTTATCTATACTCTACTTAGGAGGAATGACTAATTGACATGGGACCAAAGCACGATCAAGCTAAATAATGCTAATGAATGCCATTTTAGAGATTAGTAAATAACAAGCAATAATAAAGTAAATAAATAGATAATAAAAATTAAACATGCTCATGAATAGTTATAAAAAAAATATAAATGGAATGAAGGATAGCAAGAAATTAAGTCCATAAAAAAATCCAAAAAAATATAAGAAGAATCTGGATCATGGTAGTTAAAAAACTATCCTGATTAGGACTCTTAATCTTTTAACCAAGTAGATATATCAATAAAGAACTGGGTCTTTACCAACATCAGATCTAAAAAAAATAAGTAAAAATCAAAGATCAGTTGAGAAGGAATGAAGGTCCTTATCAACGTTTGATCTATAGAATAATAGATCACTCTTTCTCTCTCTGCATGATAGATGAAAATCTTGGAGGAGATAGATCTTCTTTTGGTGGTATAGGCTTATGTAGGTAAATGGTGAAGACGAATCAAGATCGTAGGAACACTGAATCTTAAGAAAATGAAGGTTAAAGAGATAGAAAAAAGTGGGCCTCACATCCTCCCGTTGAGGGGCAATTTTGGGTCTCACACCCTCTCCCTCTCAGAGCGACCAATACAAGTGTTTGTGAAAATTGTAAAGTGATTCATTCATTATCTCATTCATGAAAGATACATGGATTTATATAGGACCCTAGGGGTCCTATTTCTTTAGGTATCCTATTCCCTTTACAAGAAAAAAATCAACCCTCCCAACAAAAAAGTAAAACATTATGTATGGTTTCCATATACAATAATATATCATATCTATCTTTTATGGAATCATAGAAAAGAAATCAACCTTTTAACAAAATAAGTAAGAAATCAAGAACTCTTAAGGAATCCTAGAAAAAAAAAAAAACTCCATATGGGCGCTTGATGCCTAGCACAACTTGGCATGAGGATCCTTGGGTATGGCACATGCTGGTATGTGTATTTCCTCCCTAGGCGTGTGGAGGGTGGTGGCTCCAATGATGACGTGAACCAAGCTTGCTTCTTTATGATTGTCTCTTTCCAAATAAGTCTCAATCCAAAATAAGCCTAAGTATGGTCCTATGGATCCAAAACTAAATGCATCAAAAGAACTAATTGATTAAATCAAAAGAACTAGAATAAAATAACTGAAGTAGAGTTATTCTGATATGGCTTATTTAATCTAAATTGAATCTAAATTGTGTTGCCGACTTCTGATGGCTCTGGTGTCCGCACCAGGTCATCTCCTGAATAGTCAAAATTTTCTTTGGATTTGCCTCAATCCCATGCCTCGACACCATGAATCTCAAGAACTTTTTCGAGGTTACACTGAAGGTGCATTTGGTCGGATTCAGCTTCATCTTGTACTTCTTAAGTGCGCTAATGATCTCTTCGAGGTCGATGATGTGATTTATCGAAGCCCAACTCTTGATGAGCATGTCATCCACATATACATCCATGTTTCGACTAATCTGCTCTCTGAAGATTTTGTTGATCAGGTGCTGGTATGTTGCTCCTGCATTCTTGAGTTCAAAAGCCATAATCTTGTAACAGTAAAGACCATGGTCAGTAACAAAAGCGATTTTCTCCTCATCCTCTGGTGCCATCCGAATTTGGTTATAGCTGAAAAAAGCATCCATGAAGCTGAGGAGCTCATGATCCGAGGTTGCATCCACCAACTGATCCATCCTGGGCAATGGGTAGTTATCTTTTAGATAAGCTTTGTTCAGCTTCTTGAAGTTTATACACATCCTCCACTTGCCGTTCGCCTTTTTGACGAGCACCATATTTGAGATCCAGCTCGGATAGTTAACTTTTTGGATGAATCCAGCCTTAAGAAGTTTATTTACTTCTTCTGTAATTGCTTTCTGCCTCTTCAAAGCATGGCTGCACTTCTTCTCTTTTACTGGCCGACATCTAGGATCAGTAGCCAGTCGATGTTTCATGACCTCAGCATCGATCTTCGGCATTTCTATTGGAACCCAGGCAAAGACATCTGCCTTTTTTCAAAGGAAGGCGATGAGTTGCTCTCGAACCTCATCCCCCAAGTTGGAACCGATCAGCACAGTGTGCTCCATATTTTCATCATTCAACGGAATGGAAATAAGGTCCTCCATAGGCTCGCCCCACTCCTCTATAAGGTCATTGTGGACATCCAGCCCATCAACAAAACAAAGGTCAGATTGGATATTTTTCTGTAAGGTGATGGAGTAATAATGCCTTGTTAAGGCCTGGTCTCCCCTGACCTCTCCAATTCCGTAGCTCATCGAGAACTTCACCTTTAAATAATCAATTGAGACTATAGCTTGGAGTGCAATCAAACTAGGTTGGCCAAGAATGGCATTGTAGGTAGATGGGGCTTTCACAACTAGAAAATTGATGTATGCTTTAGCAAGCTTTGGATGTTGTCCTGCAGCCACAGTCAGAGTTATTGTGCCCTCAACTGGCATAGCATCGCAAGTGAAGCCTACCAATGGAGAGTTCATAGGTCCTAAGTGATTATTAGGTAAAGACATTTTCAAGAAAGTATCGTGAAACAAAATATCAGTAGAGCTTTCATTATATACCAAAATATGATGCACATCATAGTTAGCAATGTTTAAAGAGATTACAACCACATCATTGTGTGAAAACCAAACTCCTTGGGCATCCTTGTTGGTGAAGGCGATGGGCTCCTCAGTTCTCCACCTCTTTTCAAGCTTTGTTGATCCGCTAGCCCCCCCTCACCAAAGTCCCCCAGAGATGATATCGATGATGTCGAGGGGTGGTCGGTCTGCCTGCTGCTCCTCCCTTGATAGTTTTGATTGCGGCAGTGCCCTTGATCGATCTTTCTGCCCTTTAGGCCGATGCCGTAGGAATCAACTTCGCCTGCCTCGCCTGATGAGCTCCTCAATCTCATCTTGGAGCTGAATGCATTCTTCAGTATCGTGATTGTGGTCACGATGATAGAGGCAGAACTTATTTGGATTGCATCTGCCAGGATGGGAGTGCATCCTTTTCGACCTTGGTAGCTGCTCCCTAATCTCCATCAGTACTTGAATTTTTGGAGCATTGAGAGGGGCATAGTTGTGGAACCTTTGGAGGGGGAGCCCCATCGAGCCCTTCTATCAGGACTTTCTTGCTTCTGAGCCTGGGAAGAAGTTTCGACTCGCTTGCACTCAAGGGGAGTTTGGGAGCGTGATCGAGCTTCACTCGACTTTTCTTCCTCAGTGGGCCTGCCCGGCTCATCCATTCGCCGCTCTACAGTGACTTCACTATCCTTGTCCTGGAATGTTAGGTATGTGTGCCTTAGAAGCCAGATTGGTCGATGCTTGTAATACACTTCTAAGGGCAAAATTATAATTTTAACTATAAATAAAAAAATAGATTATTTTCTATCATAGTGTGTATTTGAAAGTGTCTGTGATACATTCCTTGAGTTAATGGTAATGATAGTTCATATTTTTAAGAGTTAAAAATTTAAGACATGAATTTTCATTATTAACTCATAAAATGCTTTTGATCGTAGGATCATCATGAGGATGGTGATTGATCTGAAAGATTGGTATTTGATCGCTTCGTTTGGATAGATGAGTCTTGAATCTATAGTGTAGAGACACTAGAGCAAGAGTACAAGTACTCGTTAGAGAACGAGGGCACTGAGCATGACCACCTCGAGTAGTCATAAGAAAGTCTACCTTCTCGTCGATGATAGGCTCGAAGCTGTAGTGGTGTGTCTAGTTCTTTGATCTGAGGTGCATCGGTAGTTCACTTTGAGGGTGTTATAGTTTGACTACACCATAACTCGATCTCCTAGCCATTCGAAACCCTGAGGTGTATGTTGGCCATAGCATGTTCATTGTAGGAATTGGATTGCACCGATAGGGGATCTATCTACCTCGGTAGATGAGGAGCAGCCCAATGATGATCATGAGAATCAAGTCTATAAGCCCATGGCCATGGCAGAGTGAAATAATAGAAAGAGTTTCTATTAGAATTTTCACATTGGATTTGAATTGAATGATTAATTCATATGACAAATATTTAGGATTTGACAAGACCACCTTAACCCTAATCTGGTCAGGGCTCAAGATAGAAAAATGTAATCACATAAGTAACTGCATCGAGAGGCTTGCTTTCAATTCTGATGGGTTGCCACCATATGCTGCTAGGTGTCACTGGTGGATTTTGGGAGTAATTAGAATGATTTGGATGATCGATCATACTAGTTATCTGAATCAAAAAAGTTCTAATCCATCGAAAGATGTTTCAATGATGTCGATGATAGAGATAATGATATATCCCATTACCATACAGAAATAAGCCTAACTGGGTCACACAAATAATGTTTTGGATCTGGATGTCATCAATTGGACTAACCTAGTTTAATTGATTTGAATAAGATTCAATTAGGTTCAAGAAAATCGTGCTAGCACATGATTGAGCCTAATGTTCTCCTTTAACAATCATTAAAGCTTGTCTCGACTGAGCCAAATGTATTTAGGCTCACTGAGAAATCTTTACTTGGTCTGACTGGAGCTTGTCCAGATCAGAAAAGGGTTATCTTAATTTATGAGATAAATTTAAAATACCACCTTCCATTTTCGGTCACCTGCTAATTCCTATTTTCGGACATTGGTCAAATATTAATCCTGGATACTTAGACACCTGTCCATGTATCATGCACCCATAAGAGAGTACCTAGAGACTTGTCCACTTACTAAAAAGCAGATAGGAAGGGGGTGCATGCCTAGGGAGGCATGCGCCCCATGAGGCATGCACCCCATGAGGATAAAAGATGGAGTCCCATACAGATGGGACTCCAGCTTGCTTCAGGGGATTAAACTATGTGGTGCCAAGAAGTCTTGTTTGACCCAGTCTTGGCACCACCTTAGGAGAGCTTTGAGGGTCACTCATCTGATTGGATCAGATGACATCATCCCACCAATCAAATTTACATCTAATTGTACAAAGGGCCATGATTGGCTAGGATGATGTGGCACTGCATGGTGCAGCAGGATCTATATAAATCCTATTTATGCCTAGAATTTAATGTTTCTGCCTTTAGCCCATGACACATAGCCTCTCTCCCTCCTTCTCAATGCCATCCTCTGGTCCTCTCTCTCCTCTCCACGCCCAAGGGCTTTTGGGCATGAACAAGGTGCGATCCAAGCAAGTAAAAGGTGCCAGGAAAGGAAGAAGGCAGCACTGCTGCAAGAGACAACGACTGTTCTTGAAAAGCAGTTTTGATGATCTTCAAGATCAGATCTAGATCTAATTTTTGGAGAATTGATTGAGAAGAAGAAGATCTCTAAATTCTACCCAAGTGGATACCGATAGAGGTCAGGCACTTGCATGGCTACATTCAGAACCTCAGGCAAACATCAGGATCATCATAGAATAATTGGATTATCCAAAACAAAGGTATAATTAAATTAGATTTAATTTTTAATTTTATTTTTATTATTAGACTAATAAGATCAAATTTGAGGAGTCTCAGATCTAATTAAAATCTTAGAGAAATTTTTTTTGAAATATCCCTCTTGATCCAATCAGATCTGAACGAACCTGATCCAAAAAATAAGGCTTTTTCCTTCAACTAATATCAAAGCCAGGTTCCATAATTTATTAGATCTAATTTTAATTTATTTTTGATCTAATAATTAGATGATTTTAGATGTCACATTATATATGATTAATTTTAAAATTAAAAATTTAAAAATTAAATAATCTAGATCTAAGATGTATGAGATGCGTGACTAGACTAGGAATAGAATTATTCTATGTGTAGTCTAGCATGATCATAATTTTAATTTAATTAATTATAATTTTTAGATCTATTTATTTATTATTTTTTAATATTATAAATATTATAATTAGATCTAAAAATAGAAAATAAATTTATTTAATTTATTCATATGAGATATGATAGATACATGTTTAGACTAGTTGTAGAATAGTTCTACAAAATTATCTAGAATAAATTTTAATTTGATATGATCAAATTCAAATCTTATTTTTTAGATGTTTATGAGATAATTTAGATATAAAAACATGCATGATATGATACATGAGATGTATGCAAAATATATTTTTAGTTAGATCAATTTTTATATATGTGATATATGATGTAGATCTAACTAGTTTTGTAGATTTATCATGTTTTTGATTAAGGCATTCCCGTTGGCCGTCTGATCATAAGAATGATGAAGGAACTAGATCTAGGATTTTACAGATTGATCTTGAAATTTTTTCAAGATCTTGCAGTGGAAGACTTAGATAAATCCAAAATTTATTTAAATAATCTTGTAAACATCTAGATCTCAGATCTATTACATGATTAAGATATGATATTAAATCAAAAATTAAAATTAAATAAAAAAATATTGATCAAATCAACCTAGATCTATACTACATCAAATGCAGGTATGAAGTTTATGAAGGGAAATCCTGATTTCCCGGTCCAGGTTCGTCCAGATCTGATTAGATCAAGAGATATATTTCAAAAATTTTCTCTTGATCTCAATCAGATCTTGATATATTTCAGATCTGAATCTTATTATTTTAATAAATAAAATAAAATAAGATAAATTAAATCAAATTCAATTTACTTGATTTGGGTAATCCTATTACCCTGATCCTGATTGCAGCGGAAGGTTTTGGATCTTAGCCACGCAAGCGCCTGGCCTCTACCGGTATCCACTCGGGTTGGATCTGGAGATCCTCTTCTTCTTTATCACACCTCCAAAAATCAGATCTGGATCTGATCTGGAGGATCTTCAAAACTCTTTTGAAGATCTGCAGTCGTCCTTTTACAGCAGCGCAGCCTTCTTGCTTTTGATGGCCTTTCTTTGATCTTGAATCGCACCAAACTAAGTCCAAATACTTTTGGACGTGGAGAGCAAGAGGAGAAGAGACACTATGGCGTGGAGAAAGGAGGGGAGAGGCAGCCTTGGGGCATATCTAATAGCATTGGAATTAGGGTTGGGCGGCAGGGTCTTATTTATAGACCTCTTGTGATCCAACTCCTCTTCCTCTCAACCAATCACAACCCTTTGTGAAATCAGATCTAAATCTGATTGGTTGGAATAGAGACCCTGGATTCCTCCTTAGAGGGTGCCTAAGACAGTCAAATCTGATTCTTAGTAGGACTCTGATTGGAATCCAAAGGGAGGTGGAGTCTTTGTCCAACAAGGACTCCTAGGCGCCTCCTACTTGGGCTCACGCCACCCTTGGCGTGCGCCCTTCTCCTTGCCAGTTTCTGGCAGGGAGACAGGCCCCACCACCTCTCCAATAGGTGGCATGACATGTGGTCAAAATCAAAGGGTGAATGGTCAACGTTTGACCAGTCAAAGGTAGACTTTTGACCAAAGTCAAAGAACAAGAAATGGTAGGTGACCAAAAATGGCAGGTAAATGTCTTTACAAATAAGACAACATATTTTGACTTGGACAACCTCCAGTCAGACCATATGAAGGCTCTGATTGACGACAAACTCCTTTGGCTCAGTCAGGCAACTATTTATGATAGTAAAAGAAGAACGTTAGGTTCAATCGAGTGCTAGCACGATTTCCTTGAACCTAATTGAATCTCATTCAGATCAATTGAACTAGATCAGTTCAATTGATGATCACCAAGATTCAAACCCTTGTTTGTGTGACCCAGTTAGGTTCAGTTCTGTATGGTAATGGGATATGTCATGATCTCTATCATAGACATCATCGAAACTCTTTCGATGGATCAGAACTCTTCTGATTCGAACAGCTAGAATGATCGATCATCTAAATCATTCTAATTGCTCCCAAAATCCACCAGTGACACCTAGCAGTATATGGTGGCAACCCATCAGAGCTGAATGCGAACCTCTTGGTGCAGCTACCTTGTGTGATTCAGTTCTTCTATCTTGAGCCCCGATCAGATTAGGGTTAAGGTGAACTCGTCAAACCCTAGTCTCTGTCATATGATGTAATCATTCGATTCGAGTCCAATGTGAAAATCTAAATAGAAACTCTTTCTATTATTTCACTCTGCCTATGGCCATGGGCTTTCAGGACTTGATTCTCATGATCATCATAGGGCTACTCTCTATACCCGAGGTAGATAGATCCCATCTTGATGCAATCCAGTTCCTACAATGAACATGTCACAGCCAACATACACCTCAGGGTTCAATGGCTAGGAGACCGAGTAATGGTGTAGTCAAACTATAACACCCTCAAGGTGAACTACGATGCATCTCAGGTCAAAGAACCAGACACACTACTGCAGCATAGGTCAGTCATTGACGAGAAGGTAGACTCCCTAATGACTACTCGAGGTGGTCACGCTCAGTGCCCTCGTTCTCTAACGAGTACCTGTACTCTCGCTCCGGTGTCTCCACACCATAGACTCAAGACTCATCTACTAAAGAGAAGCGATTGTACACCAACCTTCCGGATCAATCACCATCCTCGTGATGATCCTATGGTCGGGAGCTGTTTATGAGTTAATAATGATTATTCATGTCTTAAATTTTCAACTCTTGAAAATATGAATTATCATTACCATTAACTCAAAGGATGTATCACAGACACTAAATATACATATGTGATAGAAAATAACCCATTTTATTAATTTTAGTCAAAATTATAATTTTGCCCCTAGAAGTGTATTACAAGGGTCAGCCAATTCTGGCTTCTAGGGCACATATATCTAACAATCTCCCACTTGTCCTAAAGCCAATTGGCTACAAGTCTAAGTCCCATCTTCTCAAGGTAGGCGCTCGATCTTCTTGCGGCCCAACGGCTTTGTAAGTGGGTCTGCACAATTAATCTTGCGGAGTTGACTCTCTTGACGTCAATGTAACCTTCTCAAGGTAATCGCGGATGAGATGATATCGGCGCTCAATGTGCTTGGACTTTCTGGTGAGACCTCGGCTCCTTAGCAAGGGCTATGGCGCCATTGTTGTCGCAGTAAAGAGGAATGGCATCTGATGGATTACTCCAATTTCTGCAGCAAACTTCTTATACCAGAATGCTTCCTTTGCAGCCTCTGATGCAGCTATTATATTCTGCTTCCATGGTGGAATCTGCTATCACAGTTTGCTTGGAACTCTTCCAGCTGAAGCTCCATTGCACACAAACAGACTTCCAGATGTCGACTTTCGATCATCTATCGGACATGAAGTCCGAGTCTGTGTATCCCTGAACTTGAGGTTCTCCATTACCAAAAGACCAACATCATATCCTTAGTTCTTCTCAAGTACTTAAGGATACATTTCACAGAAGTCCAGTGTTCTTCACCTGGATTTTACTGATTCTGCTTGTGACACTCACAGCATGGGCTATATCAAGGTCGTGTACATAGCATGGCATACATGAGGCTCCCTATTGCAGAAGCATAAGGGATCTTGCTCATGCATTCTATTTCCTCAGGTGTGCTGGGGCACATCTTCTTGGAAAGATGAATACCATGTCTGAAGGGTATTAATCCCCTCTTTAGAGTTTTCCAATACTACCTCTTTATACTTCCTCTATGTACATTTTCTGTGAAAAGTCCTAGCATCCTATTCGTCTAGTTCCCTATAGACCTTAATTCCTAGAATAAAGATGCTTCACCTAGGTCTTTCATGGAGAATTCCTTCGCCAACCACATCTTGACTGATGTCAACATGGGAATATCATTCCATAAGGAGGATGTCATCCACGTACAATACGAGGAAGACAACAGCGCTCCCATGACCCTTTTTGAAAACACATGGTTCCTCTTCATTTTTGATGAAACCAAACTTTTTGATCACATCATGAAACGAGTGTTCCAGCTCCGAGATGCTTGCTTAAGTCCATATATGGACCTTTGCAGCTTGCAAACCTTATGATCAGTATCACTGGATGTGAAACCTAGCGGCTGTTCCATATAGATATCTTCCTCAAGATATCCATTTTAGGAATGCCGTTTTCAGTCCATTTGCCATATTTCATAATCGAAAATAGGCTGCAACGGCAAGCAATGTGCGGATGGATTTTAGCATAGCTACCGGGGAAAAGGTATCCTGATAGTCAATGCCTTCACGTTGACTATAACCTTTTGCCACCAGTCTAGCCTTGAATGTCTCCACATTCCCATCTGCACCAATCTTTCTCTTGAAGATCCATTTACACCCAATAGGTACTATACTTTCTGGTGGATCTACCAAGGTCCAGACTTGGTTTGAGTTACATCGAGTCGATCTCTTGACTTCATTGCCTCAGCCATTTCTCGGAGTCGATATCTGATATTGCCTCGTTGTAGGTTTTGGGATCATCTCCATGAGCACCAGTACCTACGAGGAACATTTCCTCTATATTCTGAAAAATACCTAAGTATTTTCAGGGGGATGGGAAACTCTTTCCGATCATGAGGTGGAGGAGGTAGTGTTCTTATTGGCTCAACCTGATTTTGGTTCCACTTGTCCTTAGCTCTTTCTGCTTGTGAGACTTTCTCATCAAGCTTAATCTCCTTTCCAACGCCACTATCTTGAATAAACTATTTTTCAAGAAATATGGCATGTCGACTCACAATCACATTGTGGTCTTCTGGAATGTAGAAATAGTATCCTAATGACTCTTTAGGATATCCTATGAATCGAGCTCTAAAGGACCTAAATTCTAACTTGTCCGCCTTGTTGTCTTTTGACATAAGCCGGACAACCCAATTCTGAGATGACTCAGACTTGGTTTCTTACGTGCATATCTCATACGGTGTGGTAGAATGGTTTTAGAGAAACCCTATTCAGTAAATAGATTGAAGTTTAATAATGAGTCCCAAAGAAAATCTGGGAGGTCTGTGAAGCTCATCATGGATCGAACCATATCCAATAGAGTCCGATTTCTCCATTCTGAAACCCCGTTGAGTTGAGGTGTTCCTGGTGGAGTCCATTGAGAGACTATGCCATTTTCCTTGAGATAGTCTAGGAATTCCCGGCTAAGGTATTCACCTCCTCGATCTGATCGAAGAACCTTAATGGGTTTTTCCAGTTTATTTTTCTACTTCATGTCTGAATTCTTTGAACTTTTCAAAAGCTTCAGACTTGTGTCTCATAAGATACACATACCCATACCTAGACAGATCATCGGTAAAGGTAATGAAGTAGACAAAATTGCCTCTAGCCGGCACATCAAATGGGCCGCACACATCAGTATGTACTAAGGTAAGGAGATCTGTGGCCCTCTCCCCATGTCCAACAAAAGGGAGTTTAGTCATTTTGCCTTGAAGACAAGATTCACAAGTTGGATATGACTCGAAAGTCAATGGACTCAATAGCCCATTTTTCTCCAATTTGTTGATCCTATCTTCTGCTATATGACCTAATCTCAGGTGCCATAGATATCTGTCGTTTGGACTATCCCTAGGTCGTTTGGCATTCACGTTTTGCTCGATAGTTAGAACAGGTACATCAATATGTAGCTGATAAAGACCATTAATAAGGAAACCATTTGCAATTTTATTTCTTTCATAAAGAATGTTACAATGGTCCTTAAAGAAGGTAATCACATAGCCTTCTTGTGCTAAGCATGAAACAGAAATCAAATTCCTGCTAGCTGCAGGCACATAATAACAGTCTTTCAAAACTAAGTCTAAACCAGATGGTAATCGAAGAGGGTATGTTCCCACGGCTACTGCAGCAACTCTTGCTCCATTACCGATGCGTAGGATCATGTCTCCATCCCTCAGCCTCCTGCTATCCTCAAGACCCTGCATAGAAGTGCACAGATGAGCACTAGAACCAGAGTCAAGCACCCAACTGGATGCAGAAGAAACCGTAAGGTTAGACTCAATAACGAGCATACCTCCAGAAGGACCTTCCTTCTTGTTCTTCAGGGTGGCCAGGTAAGTAGGGCAGTTCCGCTTCCAATGGCCGTCGCTGTTGCAATGGAAACACTTTCCTTTGCCATCGGCCTTCTTCTTCGGTTCTGCCTTCTTCTTCTTTGATCCTTCCACCTTTTGCTTTTTCACAGACTTCTTTTTCTTTCCATAAGACTTTCTTTTGGAAGAAGTCCGTTCCATAGCAAGAACTGAGCCTTTAGAACCTTTCATAGAAAGCTCAGCGGTAACCAGCATATTCATTAATTCGGCCAAGGAATTTTGAAGTTTATGCATGTGGTAATTCATGATGAATTGCCCATATGCATCAGTCAAGGATTGCAGAATAATATCGTTCTGCAGATCCAAGTCCAACTTCACACCGAGCTTCTCAAGCTCTTCCATGTCCTTGATCATTGTCAGACAGTGATCTTGGACTGACTGCCCATCACGCATCTTAGCCTTAAAAAGTCATTTCGTGACTTGATATTTGGCTGCGCGACTCTGTTCACCAAACATCTCCTGCAGGTGAGCCAACATTTGGCGAGCAGTCCCGATATCTTCATGTTGGCGCTGGAGCTCATCAGACATCGAGCCCAACATGTAAGTATCTGGCCTTATTATCTTCGTCTATCCATTTTTCCAGAGACGCTCTCTGTTCAAGTGGATGGACGAGCTGGTAAGGTGGGAGGGTCCTGGTCCAAAACATGGTGTTAACTTCTCTGAACCCAAAACAATTTTGTAGTTCCTGAGCCAATCTTTATAATTGGGTCCAGTCAGTCTATGTGTGTCCTAGGATACGTGCCAAGTGGGTTGGACGCAGACATTTTCCTGTAGAGAGTCAAAGATTCTAGTTAGATACTGTAATTTTGACTTGACCAATTTGTTTAGGGATTTTATTTTTAAACAAATTAGCTCCCACTATTTTCTCGGATCCCTACACTCCCTCTGTAGAGATGCGAAAATCTCCGCGATTAATGATTTCTAGTGGGTGGTGCGGTCTCACCAACTGACTCATCACCTCACCTAACAGTTATTGGTGATGGGTTAGCCAATGAGTGAACAACTCTTGTTCAATGATTCTCTAATCATGGTGCACCCAAACTTGGTCTCTAATTCATGAATCTCACCGTATCCGGAAATATTGATCCACTCCTTAGTTAAGTCAGACCCACCATTTGCATAGACTGGGTTCCTAATTGAGTCTCTCACCGTATCCGAAATATTGAGCCCAACTCATCCTCCAGCCCATAGCATCCAATGCCTAATAGACATGGTTGCATCTTCCCGGTGCAACTGAGCCACTGTATCCAGCCGAGAACAATCAACCCCGGGAAGGGCCCGCACATCTACAATGGTGGAAGACCTCAGACTTAATCTTTTCTTAGGGAGAATTGATTCAGGTCTCATTAAACTAGACTTGGCTTAGTCATAACAATTATGACTAACCTAGTGGCATGGGTTAGCTCGGATTATTGACCACCTCAGATCAGAACTGTGTCAACAGATATGGCCAGGTAAGTGAGACCGGTGGAAGGAATATGCCATTAACTCGCACAAGAATGCATTCAGGTCGAGTAGCTTCCAATTAAAAACCAGTCGGTCGTCTGTGCCAAACTTACCTTAGACACCAAATTGTTGAGTCAGAACCAATTGGGTTAGCCTACAATCCAGACTCTAACCTCTGAGCCTAATTAGGTCTTGCTTGATCGTGACTCGATCTTGACCCAGACTTAATCCTATTAGGCTGGTCAATTTAAGCATTGTTGATCCCATCTAACCAACTCTTGATTCGGTTTGATCAACCGCTTAGACCTAATTGAGCTACCCAAGCCCGAACCCAGTATTATGAATATGTCTTAGATCTGAAATTCTCAATTTTAGACCTAATTAATATTCCATAAACTTAATTCTTAATTAAGTAGGGTTCATAAACAAAATATGCACAATAAATCCTAGGGTTTCAGGATCTAGGGTTTTGCAGAAAGTAAGTTTTGGGTTTCTGATTAAGGACGAACACGCAGCACCCCTACACGTCATAAGAACACCCCATCGAATGGGAAGAGAGGGCCTTTAAACCCTTCTTCGTTCTTATGACCGGACGGCCAAGAGGAACGCCTTAATCAGGAACATGTAAATCTACAAAACAGTTATAGATCTATATCATATATCTCATATACAAATTTAGATCTAATCAAGGCATATTTTGCATACATCTCATGTATCAATTCATGCATATTTTCAGATCTAAATTATCACATAATAATCTAAAAAATTAGATTTAAATTGATCTAATCAAAATAAATTCTAATCTAGACAATTATGTAGAACTATTCTACAACTAGTCTAGTCATGCATCTATCATATCTCATATGATATTTAAAATTAAATAATTTTTATTTGCTGTTTATCAGATGTTATTATAACACTTATAATATCAGAAAACAGTAAATAAAAAGATCTAAAATATGATTTAATCAGATTAAATCAAAGACATGCAAAACTATTCTATAGAACTATTCTATTCTAGAACTAGTCATGCATATCTTCATGTTCTTAGATCCAAATCATTTAATTTTAATTTTTTCTGATTTCAGATCTGATCACATCTCATGTGACATCTGAAATCACTTTATTTTCTAATTAAAATAAAATTAAAATTAGATCTAAACAATTTAGAACCATGGCTCTGATACCAGTTGAAGGGAAATCCTGATTTCCCGGTCCAGGTTCGTCCAGATCTGATTAGATCAAGAGATATATTTCAAAAATTTTTTTCTTGATCTCAATCAGATCTTGATATGTTTCAGATCTAATTCTTATTATTTTAATAAATAAAATAAAATAAGATAAATTAAATCAAATTTAATTTACCTGATTTGGGTAATCCTATTACCCTGTAGATGATCCTGATTGCAGCGGAAGGTTCTGGATCTAGCCACGCAAGCGCCTGGCCTCTACCGGTATCCACTTGGGTTGGATCTGGAGATCCTCTTCTTCTCTATCACACCTCCAAAAATCAGATCTGGATCTGATCTGGAGGATCTTCAAAACTCTTTTGAAGATCTGCAGTCGTCCTTTTGCAGCAGCGCAGCCTTCTTGCTTTTGATCGCCTTTCCTTGATCTGAATCGCACCAAACTAAGTCCAAAACACCTTTTGGACGTGGAGAGCAAGGGGAGAAGAGACTATGGCATGGAGAAGGAGGGGAGAGGCAGCCTTGGGGCGTATCTAATAGCATTGGAATTAGGGTTGGGCGCAGGGTCTTATTTATAGACCTCTTGTGATCCAACTCCTCTTCCTCTCAACCAATCACAACCCTTTGTGAAATCAGATCTAAATCTGATTGGTTGGAATAGAGACCCCTGGATTCCTCCTTAGAGGGCGCCTAAGACAGTCAAACTGGATTCTTAGTAGAACTCTGATTGGAATCCAAAAAGGGAGGTGGAGTCCTTGTCCAACAAGGACTCCTAGGCGCCTCCTACTTGGGCTCACGCCACCCTTGGCGTGCGCCCTTCTCCTTGCCAGGTTCTGGTAGGGGGACAGGCCCCCACCAGCTCTCCAATAGGTGCATGACATGTGGTCAAAAGTCAAAGGGTCAATGGTCAACGTTTGACCAGTCAAAGGTAGACTTTTGACCAAAGTCAAAGAACAAGAAATGGCAGGTGACCAAAAATGGCAGGTAATGTCTTACAAATAAGACAACCTATTCTGACTTGGACAACCTCCAGTCAGACCATATGAAGGCCTCTGATTGAGCACAAACTCCTTTGGCTCAGTCAGGACAACTTATTTATGATAGTAAAAGAAGAACGTTAGGTTCAATCGAGTGCTAGCACGATTTTCCTTGAACCTAATTGAATCTCATTCAGATCAATTGAACTAGATCAGTTCAATTGATGATCACCAGATTCAAACCCTTGTTTGTGTGACCCAGTTAGGTTCAGTTCTGTATGGTAATGGGATATGTCATGATCTCTATCATCGACATCATCGAAACTCCTTTCGATGGATCAGAACTCTTCTGATTCGAACAGCTAGAATGATCGATCATCTAAATCATTCTAATTGCTCCCAAAATCCACCAGTGACACCTAGCAGTATATGGTGGCAACCCATCAGAGCTGAATGCGAACCTCTTGGTGCAGCTACCTGTGTGATTAAGTTCTTCTATCTTGAGCCCCGATCAGATTAGGGTTAAGGTGAACTCGTCAAACCCTAGTTTCTGTCATATGATGTAATCATTCGATTCAAGTCCAATGTGAAAATCTAAATAGAAACTCTTTCTATTATTTCACTCTGCCATGGCCATGGGCTTCTGGACTTGATTCTCATGATCATCATAGGGCTGCTCCTCTACCACCGAGGTAGATAGATTCCATCTTGATGCAATCCAGTTCCTACAATGAACATGCTATAGCCAACATACACCTCAGGGTTCCATATGGCTAGGAGACCGAGTAATGGTGTAGTCAAACTATAACACCCTCAAGGTGAACTGCCGATGCATCTCAGGTCAAAGAACCAGACACACTACTGCAGCATCGAGTCAGTCATTGACGAGAAGGTAGACTCCCTAATGACTACTCGAGGTGGTCACGCTCAGTGCCCTCGTTCTCTAACGAGTACCTGTACTCTCGCTCTGGTGTCTCCACACCGTAGACTCAAGACTCATCTACTAAAGAGAAGCGATCGTACGCCAACCTTCCGGATCAATCACCATCCTCGTGATGATCCTATGGTCGGGAGCTGTTTATGAGTTAATAATGATTATTCATGTCTTAAATTTTCAACTCTTGAAAATATGAATTATCATTACCATTAACTCAAAGGATGTATCACAGACACTAAATACACATGTGTGATAGAAAATAACCTATTTTATTAATTATAGTCAAAATTATAATTTTGCCCCTAGAAGTGTATTACAAGTGTCAGTCAATTCTGGCTTCTAGGGCACATATATCTAACAGTTTATAGATCAGATCTATTACCTAAGGAAGTTTAAATGTTCTAACTTACTGATCTAAGCTTGAGGATGAAGTCATGAGCCACACACATATCCGACCTCTAGGAGTCATCCACATGAGCCAACGATCTCTGATCTAAAGTTCAATGTAGAAAATCAGCACAACATGGTAGTATTGTGCTAATCCTTCTTTGATGGTCAATCCGATGCTCCCTTCTTCAAAATTTGGACTCTTTAAAATATGAGAAGGAAGATGAGAGTTTGCTGATCTGAGACTCTCTCAAAAAAAACTCTAAAGAAAGGAGGAGAGATTGAAAATAAAATAATCCTAGAAGATGACCCTCTTCTTCTTCTCTTTTCTCTCACCTAGACACCTAGTTTGGTGCCTATGGAACCCCCACGCCCAAGGACCCTCTTCCTCTAATTTTTTACATACCCCAAACCTCTTCCAAAGTTCTGTATTCTACAAAATAATTAGAACAAAATTCATCCAACAAATAGGGAAAAAGAAGAGTCCAAGTTAGGTCAAATTCCTAGACTAAGAATATCCAAACATGCAAAGTTGTTGGGGCGCCCAACTCTTGGGCACCTCCTCCACAATTTTTGACATGGACCAGAAAGAGAGAGCACACAAAAAAAGAGATTATTTTTATGAAATAAAAGAAGAATTAATTAAAAGAGGGGGCGGCACTCAAGGTAAGATGTTTTGGTCAACAAGGATTCCATCTCATAGAATCCTAAGCAAAACCAATTCCTCATTTGACTTGGTCTTCCACCTAACTTCCAAATATGACTTGGAGGGAAATAGGGGGCATGAAAATCAGGAAGAATGATATTTTTCATAAAAAATACCTAAAAAATTGGTATGGAGGGCATTGGGACCAAGGTGGCGCAAGGAGATTGGGAGTCCTAGTCATACTAGGACTCCTATTTTGACTTGGTCAAATAAGATTTTTTAACCAAATAAAATTAAGATTAAACTAACCCAATTAAATAAGATCCTAACCCATTTAAGAACTTAATTAAATTAGATTAAATTAAATTTAATTTTAATTTATTTTCTAATCAAATTAGAAAATTGGGTTAATCCGAGTCCTAGTTTGACTAGGACTAGTTCTTCCTTATACTTGGCTTATCCAATAAACCAATTGGACTTGATCCAATCAAACCCAAATCAAATATAATTAAATTATATTTAATTAGACTTAATTTCAGCCTATTGATTTAATCAAATTAAGCTAATTAGCAATCCAATTGCTAATTGATCCTTCTGCAACACTTGCACTAGGTTAAACACCAATCGTATTGATTGTTTAACCCTAGAATGATTCTTAATCGTTGATCAACCATTTGATCAGATAGTAAGCTCTAATGTGTGTGACCTTATAGGTCTGAACCTAAGTCAGTAGTATAAGAATAAATTTTTGTATCGATTAAAATGACCATCTAGCATCAAAGGTGTAGAACACCATCCTTAGAACCCATGCGGATATAGTATCCATATAATTCATCCCCTTGACCACAATGCTCGTAGGACACATCAGAGTTCAACTATCAACTCTGATTAGGTTGTCCACATTGTATTTCAAAATATCAAATCTATTTGATGGATTATCCTGGCTAAGGTTTTGCTATATTGAAATACAGTGATACATTCTTCTCCAACTCTTGGAGTGGTCAATTTCATCTTGATCACACTCCAACTTCGTAAGTACTTGACTATGCCCAGAAGCCTTCCATTACTAAATTAGAAATTTAGTTAGTTTGGTACCAAAGCACAGTGAGTTGCTTGCAAGTCACTGAGGTGATCTTAGGTCTAAGGGATACTTATACCTATATCCCATCAGAGACATTCTCGATAGAGAATGCTCTAGAGTTGATCACATTCAATGACGATGTACCCATACATCTCATCTGTATGTCATACCAGTGTCTCCATATAGCTTGGTTAAGAGGACAACCAACCTATATGGCATATAGTGACCTATGCTCGATAGATGCTGTCATCCTAATTAACAGCCTATCATTTGGTCATGAACAAATTTTAGGACTAATCGATAAATTCTCTCTTTATCGAAACTAAATAGTCCTAAGAAGTTCATCACAACAATAGAGTTCATTAGAAGATGTAAACTTATGATGAAAAAATATGCCATAATAAATCAATTATAGTATCTCAACCATCAGCAGGATGATGATTGACTTTGGAACATAATTTTTAATAACTCCCACTTATCTTAAAGCCACTCAACACAGTATCTAATACCCATATTCGACTTATGGTTGTCGAACTCCTTGATTGCTAGGTCTTTAGTGAAGGGGTCGGCTAGGTTCTTCTTTTCGTCAATCTTCGGAAGGTCGACATCACCACGATCCACGATCTCATGGACCAAATAGAAGCAATGCAGAATATGTTTTGTTCATTGGTGTGCCTTTGGTTCTTTTGTTTGAGCTATGGTGCCAGTGCTATCACAGTAGAGTAGGACTGGACCATCAATGGAGGGTGCTACTCCAAGCTCGGTGATGAACTTCCTCAGCCACATAGCTTTCTTTGCTACATTTGATGCTGCCATGTACTCTGCTTTGTAAACTGAGTCAGTCACTATATACTGCTTGGAACTTTTCTAATAGATGGTTCCATCACTTAGAGTAAAGATATATCTGGACACATTTTTACTATCATCATGATCAGATTGAAAGCTAGAGTCTGTAAACCCCACAAGCTTCAGATCTGACTCACCATAATCCAATCATTGGTCCTTAGTATTTCTCAAATACTTAAGGATGATTTTAACCACCTTTCAATGATTTTTTTTAGGGTCAGACTAGTATCTACTCACTACTCCTAGTGAGTATGCCACGTCTGGTCTCGTACATATCATTGCATACATAATAGACCCCATTGCCAAAGCATATGGAATTCTACTCATATGCTCTCTCTTTTTAGGAGTTATCGGATAATCCTTCTTAGAGAGAGAAATTCCTTGGCCTATCGAAAGATAGCTCTTTTTGGAATTCTCCATGCTGAACCTCTTCAGCACAGTTTCAATGTACGTAGATTGGGATATACCAAGCATCCTTTTAGATCTATCCCTATAGATCTTCATACCTGGATGTAGGATGCTTCACCCAAGTCCTTCATGGAGAATTATGATGACAACTAGACTTTTATTTCTTGTAGTGCAGGGATGTCATTCCCGATTAAGAGAATATTATCCACGTATAAAATAAGGAATACCACTGCTGAATCATTTGCCCATTTGTGAATGCAGGATTCTTCTCCATTCTTAATGAAGCCATACATTTTGATGACTTTATCAAAATGCATGTTCTAACTCCGAGATGCCTGCTTCAATCCATAAATGGATCTCTGAAGCTTGCACATCTTGAACTCATTTGTGGATGTGAATCCTTCAGATTGTATCAATACACCTCTTTGGTCAGCTCTCCATTTAGAAAAGCTATCTTCACATCCATCTGTCAGATCTCATAGTTCAGATGGGCAGTAATGGCAAGCATGATCCGAATGGACTTGAGCATTGTTACAGAAGAGAATGTCTCATCATAGTCAATACCATAACAGTGATGATACCCCTTGGCAACTAGACGGGCTTTATAGGTCTCCATCTTTCCGTCTGCACCCCTCTTTCTTTTAAAGACTCATTTACACCTAATGGATTTAACCCCTTTAGGTGGGTCAACTAATGTCCATACATCATTGACCTTCATGAAATTCATTTTGAATCTCATGGCTTCTAGCCATTTCTTAGAGTCAGATCTCTACATCGCATCCATATAAGTGATCGGGTCCTCATCATCTTCATCGAGTTCGATGGGATTGCCATCTTAGACCAAGAATTCATAGTATCTATCTAGATGGTGGGGTACTCTACTGGATCACCTTATTGGTGCGGGTTCACTAGGCTTTGGATCTGATCTGATCAAATCTAACTTTGGTTCAACATTCTATGTCAGACTTTTTACGTATTGAACTTCAACAAGTTCAACCTTAGAGGCAACAGTTCCTTCATCATGAAACTTCTTTTCCAAAAAGGTTGCCCTAAGACTGACGAACACCTTTTGTTCATCAGCATGGTAGAAATAGTATCCTTTGATCTCTTTTGGGTATCTTATGAATATATACTTGTCAGACCTAGATCCAAGTTTGTCTGTAACTAATCGTTTGACATAAGCCAGGCACCCCCAAACCCTAAGGTGTGAAAGTGCTGGCTTACGCCCTATCCATATCTTATATGGGGTTTTAACTATAGACTTACTTGAAATCCTATTTAATAGATAACAAGTCGATTCGAGTGCATATCCGTAGAAAGATATCGACAAGCTGGCAAATTCCATCATAGATCGGACCATGTCTAACAGAATCTGATTCCTCATTTCAGACACTCTATTATACTATTGTGTTTCAGGAGTCCATTGAGAGAGAATTTCATTCTCTCTTAGATATGTGAGAAATTCATCAGAAAGATATACTCCTCCTCGGTCAAACTAAAAAGTTTTAATACTCTTTTCAGTTTATTTTTCTACTTCACTTCAGAATCATTTGAATATTTTAAAAGAATCCAACTTATGTTTCATCAGATAGACATATCCATATCTAGATAGATCATCTATGAAAGTGATGAAGTAGACATATCCTCCTCTAGCACTTGTGCTCATTGGTCCACATACATCAGTATGTATTAGACCTAAGAGCTCATTAGCTCTCTCATCTTTTTTAGTAAAAGATAATATGATCATTTTACCAAGAAGATAGGACTCACAGATTGAAAGTGATTCACAATCATTAACTTCGAGGATTTCCTCCTAAGTCGATCTGTTTATCCTGTTTCTGTTTATATGACCTAGCCTACAGTGCCATAAGTAGATATCTGATATACTATCTAATCTAGGATGTTTGCCAGTAGAATAGACTACATTAACAAGTTGTGATAACATATATATCATTGTTCAATTATCCACAGAAAGTAGTAACACCATTCATAATTACATTACAAACTCATTTTTTTATTAAAATTTCATAATTATTCATGAGCAAAAGGCCTACAGAAATGATATTTAAAAAGAAACTAGGACAGAAATTATAACCACTAAGAATAATAGTATGAGATTCAAATATAAGTTTTAAAATTTCTAAAGCTAGAATTAGAACTGATCGTCCATCTCCAACATTCAGGAATCTCTCGTCTTGCTCGAATCTTCTACTGACCTGCAATCTCTGCAATGAATTGCAAATATGGTAAGGGCTACCGATATCTAATACCCAGTCAGTAATATCATAAATAGAGAAATTGTAAGGAGTTATCATATAAATACCTTGCCCAGCAATAGCTTGCTTCTTTCTCTACCTATTCAGGTCTAGGAAGGCAATGTACTAAAGACAGCTCCTCTTCGAGTGCCCCTGCTTCTTGCAAAAGAAGCATTCAGCTTGACTCTTATCAGGCTTGGTCTTTGGGGTCTATGCTTGCATAAATGTCCTAGCATGAACATGCACCTTCTTGGCTTTTTTCTTCTTATTCTTCTTTTCTTTCCCAAAGGATCGAGAATGAGAGGACGAACCTCCCACTAAGTTCACCAACTCCTTATGGAGTTGGTGATCCTTCTCAAAGTTCTGAAGTAACCCCAGTAACTCATGGTAGTCCACCTCAAGCTTTGACATTCTATAATGTATAAGGAATGGGAGATAAGACTTGGGCAGCGAGTTCAGTATTGCATCTTTCCCAAGTTGTTTGTGTAAGAAAAAGCCGAGCTTGCTTAAGCACTCCATCAGCTCGATCATGTACAATACATGATCAGTGATAGAGGCACCATCCCACATTTTGGCATTGAAGATGGCACAACTAATCTTATGCCTCTCAACGTCATTGGTTGTGCCAAAAGAATCCTCCAATACTTAGAGCTTTTTATTTGGCTTAGCTATCTCAAACTTACGAATGAATTGATCGCTCATCGCAGCCAGCATAATGTAGGACATTGTGATTCAATCATTGAGCCACTTCTGATAAGTGTCTCTGACTATTTCACGTGCATTGGTAGCTAGCTCCTTAGGTGTAGGATCCATTAGCACATATAGGATCTATTCATATTCTAAGACAATCTTCAACTTTCGGTACCAGCTATCGAAGTTGGATCCCACCAACTTATTATTGTCCAACAATGATCGGAGCGATAGAAAAGTGGCCATGTCTACACACAGAGAAACCAAAACCTAATTAGCAATTGATTCATTAAATCTAAAGGTTTGGACTTTAATCAAAAGGTTTTTTCTACTATTTTATTCAAATTGGTAGCCTCTACCTTCAATTCGAGGAATTATCCTAATTTCTTAGTGGGTACTAGAATCCACATAGACTGCACACAAGCCTAATTTTGGTTGGCCCACCCATGTACATCTGAAGATAGGTTCATAACCAATTGTTTCTCTAAAACTTTTTTAGTAATTAAATTTTGCCCTAGGCCTTGATTAGTTGGCTTTGGCCTTCTCAAAAAAGGGTCCAATTACGTTCAACCATTAACATGACCATACTTGGCGCATCCAACCAATGAATGATTAGGCCTAACTTTGGTTGGCCCATCGAACCACCATTTAGAAAGATGTATCCAAGAGATCATATAATAAATGATAATTTCATCAGTCGATAAGCACCAGGCCTTTGGGCCTCCAATGATTATCCAACTGATGGACCCGTTATCATCCACTTTAATGGGAGGCTATAATCCAGTTATTATGTAACTATTTCATTTTAGGAACCTAATAATTTTAGAGAATTTATTTATAGAAGTAAGTAGGTCAGATTAACCAGCTTGTCATGATCCTCCCACTAACTTTATCAAGTCAGCTTAAAGGAGACCATTAATAGGCTGGTCTAGGAGCACCTAAATCAGTCAAATTGATTTATCTAGTTGACATGGATTAGCTTGAATAGTTAAGTGATCCGATCAAAATATAATCTCACCAAGAGGCCAGGTTGTTAGATATATGTGCTCTAGAAGCCAAAATTGGCTGACACTTGTAATACACTTTTAGGGGCAAAATTATAATTTTGACTAAAATCAATAAAATGGGTTATTTTCTATCACATATGTATATTTAGTGTCTGTGATACATCCTTTAAGTTAATGGTAATGATAATTCATATTTTTAAGAGTTGAAAATTTAAGACATGAATAATCATTATTAACTCATAAAATGCTTCCGACCATAGGATCATCACGAGGATGATGATTGATCCGAAAGGTTGGTGTACAATCGCTTCTCTTTAGTAGATGAGTCTTGAGTCTACGGTATGGAGACACCAGAGTAAGAGTACAGGTACTCATTAGAGAATGAGGGCACTGAGCATGACCATCTCGAGTAGTCATTAGAAAGTCTACCTTCTCATCAATGACTGACTTGATGCTGCAGTAGTGTATCAGGTTCTTTGACCTGAGGTGCATCGGCAGTTCACCTTGAGGGTGTTATAGTTTGACTACACCATTACTCGATCTCCTAGCCATTTGAAATGCTAAGGTGTATGTTGGCTATATCATGTTTATTGTAGGAACTGGATTGCATCAAGATGGAATCTATCTACCTTGCTGGTAGAGGAGCTGCCCTATGATGATCATGAGAATCAAGTCCAGAAGCCCATGGCCATGGCAGAGTAAAATAATAGAAAGAGTTTCTATTTAGGTTTTCACATCGAACTTGAATCGAATGATTACATCATATGATAGAAACTAGGGTTTGATGAGTTCACCTTAACCCTAATCAGATCGGGGCTCAAGATAGAAGAACTTAATCACTGGTGGATTTTGGGAGCAATTAGAATGATTTAGATGATCAATCATTCTAGCTGTTCGAATCAGAAGAGTTCTGATCCATCGAAAGGAGTTTCGATGATGTCGATGATAGAGATCATGACATATCCCATTACCATACAGAACTAAACCTAACTGAGTCACACAAACAAGGGTCTGAATCTGATGATCATCAATTGAATTGATCTAGTTCAGTTGATCAGAATGAGATTCAATTAGGTTCAAGGAAATCGTGCTAGCACTCGATTGAACCTAACGTACTTCTTTTACCATCATAAATAGTTGTCCTGATTGAGCCAAAGAAGTTTGTGCTCGATCAGAGGCCTTCACTTGGTCTGATTGGAGCTTGTCTAGGTTAGAAAAGGGTTGTCTTATTTTGTATGATAATACCTACCATTTTTGGTCACCTGCCATTTCTCGACCTTTGACTTTGGTCAAAAGTTGACCTTTGACTGGTCAAATATTGACCATTGATACTTTGACTTCTGTCCATGTGTCACGCACCTATTGGAGAACTGGTGGGGGCTTTTCCTCTTGTCAGAACCTAGTAAGGAGGAGGGCGCATGCCACCCTTGGCATGTGTCCAAGCTGGAGGCGCCCAGGAGTCCCTGTTGGATAGGGACTTCATCTCCCTTTTGGATTTCAATTAGACTCCTCCTAAGAACCAAGTTTGACTGATCTTAGGCACCATCTAAGGAGGAATCCAAGGGACTCTATTCTCACCAATCAAATTTAGATCTGATTTCATAAAGGGTTGTGATTGATTGGGAAGAAGAGGAGTTGGATCATGCATAGTCTATAAATAAGATCCTGCGCCCAACTCAAGGAGTATCTGAAATTGAATTGAGAATTCTCCATGCCCCAAGGCTGGTTCTCTCCTCCTCCTCCACACCAAGCCTATCTTCTCCCTCTCCTCTCCATGCCCAATGTTGTTTGGGATCCAAGTTGGTGCAATCCAGATGAGAGAAAGGCGACAGAAAGCTAGATGGCTGCGCTACTGCAAAGGACAACTGCTGATCTTCGAAAGGTATTTTGAAGATCCTCCAAATTAGATCCAGATTTGATTTTTGGAGATGTGATAGAGAAGAAGAGGATTTCTAGATTTAGCTCAAGTGGATATCAGTAGAGGCCAGGCACTTGCATAGCTAGATCCAGAACCTTTCGCTGCTTATAGGATCATCAATGGATAATAGGATTATCCTACGTTAAGATAAATTAAATTTGATTTAATTTATCTAAATTTATTTTAATTATTAAAATAATAAATATCAAATCTAAAATATCCTAGATCTGATCTGGATCAAAGAAATTTTTTTTTGAAATATATCTCTTGATCCGATCAGATCTGAACAAACCTGATCCGAGAAATCAAGATTTCCCTTCAACTAGTATCAGAGCCAAGGTTCTAAAGTATTTAGATCTAATTTTAAATTTATTTTAATTAGAAAATAATGTAATTTTAGATATCATATGAGATGTGATCAGATCTAAAATCAAAAAAATTAAAATTAAATAATTTGGATCTAAGATTAGAAAATATGCATGACTAGTTCTAAAATAGAATAGTTCTATAGAATAGTCTTGCATATTTATAATTTAATTTGATTAAATAATATTTTAGATCTATTTATTTATTATTTTTTGAAATTATAATTATTATAATAAGATCTAAAAAATAGTAAATAAAAATTATTTAATTTTAAACATCATATGAGATATGATTGATGCATGTCTAGACTAGTTGTAGAATAGTTCTACATAGTTATCTAGATTAGAGTTTATTTTGATAAGATCAATTTAAATCTAATTTTTTAGATTATTATGAGATAATTTAGATCTGAAAATATGCATGATTCGATACATGAGATGTATGCAAAATATACCATGATTAGATCTAATTTGTATATGAGATATATGATATAGATCTAAAATTATTTTATAGTATTACATGTTCCTGATTAAGGCGTTCCTCTTGGCCGTCCGGTCATAAGAACGAAGAAGGGTTTAAAGGCCCTCTCCTCCCATCCGATGGGGTGTTCTTATGACGTGTAGGGGTGCTGCATGTTCGTCCTTAATCAGAAACCCAAAACTTACTTTCTACAAAATCCTAGATCTTAAAATCCTAGGATTTATTGTGCATATTTTGTTTATGAACCCTACTTAATTAAGAATTAAGATTATGAAATATTAATTAGGTCTAAAATTGAGAATTTTAGATCTAAGACATATTCATAATACTGGGTTCGGGCTTGGGTAGCTCAATTAGGTCTAAGCAGTTGATCAAATCGAATCAAGAGTTGGTTAGATGGGATCAACAATGCTTAAATTGACAAGCCTAATAGGATTAAGTCTGGGTCAAGATCGAGTCACGATCAAGCAAGACCTAATTAGGCTCAGAGGTTAGAGTCTGGATTGTAGGCTAACCCAATTGGTTCTGGCTCAATAATTTGGTGTCTAAGGTAAGTTTGGCACATACGATCGACTGATTTTTAATTGGGAGCTACTCGACCTGAATGCGTTCTTGTACGAGTTAATGGCATATCCCTTCCACCGATCTCACTTACCTGGCCATATCTGTTGACTCAGTTCTGATTTGAGGTGGTCAATAATCCGAGCTAACCCATGCCACTAGGTTAGTCATAATTGTTATGACTATGATAAGTCTAGTTTAATGAGACCTGAATTCAATTCTTCCTAAGAAAAGATTAAGTCTGAGGTCTTCCACCATTGTAGATGTGCGGGCCCTTCCTCGGGGTTGATTGTTCTCGACTGGATATAGTGGCTTCAGTTGCACCAGGAAAAGATGCAACCATGTCTATTAGGCATTGGATGCTATGGGCTGGAGGATGAGTTGGGCTCAATATTTTGGATACGGTGAGAGACTCAATTAGGAATCCAGTCTGTGCAAATGGTGGGTCTGACTTAACTAAGGAGTGGATCAATATTTCGGATATGGTGAGATTCATGAATTAGAGATCAAGTTTGGGTGCACCATGATTAGAGAATCATTGAACAAGAGTTGTTCACTCATTGGCTAACCCATCACCAATAACTGTTAGGTGAGGTGATGAGTCAGTTGGTGAGACCGCACCACCCACTAAAAATCATTAATCATGAAGATTTTCGCATCTCTATAGAGGGAGTGTAGGGATCCGAAAAAATAATGAGAGCTAATTTATTTAAAAATAAAATCTCTAAACAAATTGGTCAAGTCATAATTACAGTATCTAACTTGAATCTTTGACTCTCTATAGAAAAATATCTGCATCCAACCCATTAGCACGTATCCTGGACACACATAGACTGACCAACCCAATTATAAAGATTGGCTCAGGAACTACAAAATCATTTTGGGTTTCAAGAAGTTAACCCATGTATTGGATCAGGATCCTCCCACCTTACCAGCCCGTCCATCCATTGAACAGAGAGCGTCTCTGAAAAATGGATAGACGAAGATAATAAGGCTAGATATTATATGTTGGGCTCGATGTCTGATGAGCTCCAGCACCAACATGAAGATATCGGGACTGCTCGCCAAATGTTGGCTCACCTGCAAGAGATGTTTGGTGAACAGAGTCGTGCAGCCAAGTATCAAGTCATGAAATGACTTTTTAAGGCTAAGATGCATGATGGGCAGTCAGTCCAAGATCACTATCTGATGATGATCAAGGACTTGGAAGAGCTTGAGAAGCTCGGTGTGAAGTTAGACTTGGATCTGCAGAATGATATTATTCTGCAATCCTTGACTGATGCATATGGGCAATTCATCATGAATTACCACATGCATAAACTTCAAAATTTCTTGGCCGAATTAATGAACATGCTGGTCACTGCTGAGCTTTCTATGAAAGGTTCTAAAGGCTCAGTTCTTGCTATGGAATGGACTTCTTCCAAAAGAAAGTCTTCTGGAAAGAAAAAGAAGTCTGCGAAAAAGCAAAAGGTGGAAGGAGCAAAGAAGAAGAAGGTAGAGCCGAAGAAGAAGGCCACTGTCAAAGAAAAGTGTTTCCATTGCAACAGCGATGACCATTGGAAGCGAAACTGCCCTACTTACCTGGCCACCCTGAAGAACAAGAAGGAAGGTCCTTCTGGAGGTATGCTCGTTATTGAGTCTAACCTTACGGTTTCTTCTGCATCCAGTTGGGTGCTTGACTCTGGTTCTAGTGCTCATCTGTGCACTTCCATGCAGGGTCTTGAGGATAGCAGGAGGCTGAGGGATGGAGACATGATCCTATGCATCGAATAATGGAGCAAGAGTTGCTGCAGTGGCGGTGGGAAACATACCCTCTTCGATTACCATCTGGTTTAGACTTAGTTTTGAAAGACTGTTATTATGTGCCTGCAGCTAGCAGGAATTTGATTTCTATTTCATGCTTAGCACTAGAAGGCTATGTGATTACCTTCTTTAAGGACCATTGTAACATTCTTTATGAAAGAAATAAAATTGCAAATAGTTTTCTTATTAACGATCTTTATCAGCTACATATTGATGTATCTCTTCTAACTATCGAGCAAAACATGAATGCCAAATGACCTAGGGATAGTCCAAATGATAGGATATCTATGGCACCTGAGATTAGGTCATATAGCAGAAGATAGGATCAACAAATTGGAGAAAAATGGGCTATTGAGTCCGTTGACTTTCGAGTCATATCCAACTTGTGAATCTTGTCTTCAAGGCAAAATGACTAAACTTCCTTTTGTTAGGACATGGGGAAAGGGCCACAGATCTCCTTGCCCTAGTACATACTGATGTGTGTGGCCCATTTGATGTGCCGGCTAGAGGCAATTTTGTCTACTTCATTACCTTTACCGATGATCTATCTAGGTATGGGTATGTGTATCTTATGAGACACAAGTCTGAAGCTTTTGAAAAGTTCAAAGAATTCAGACATGAAGTAGAAAAATAAACTGAAAAACCCATTAAGGTTCTTCGATCAGATCGAGGAGGTGAATACCTTAGCCAAGAATTCCTAGACTATCTCAAGAAAAATGGCATAGTCTCTCAATGGACTCCACCAGGAACACCTCAACTCAATGGGATTTCAGAATGGAAGAAATCGGACTCTATTGGATATGGTCCGATCCATGATGAGCTTCACAGACCTTCCTGA
>QRFJ01000769.1:264068-309707 GCA_006176705.1 Cocos nucifera
AGAGAGAGATATTCTATCCCTCACGATTACATTAGAACACCATTTTCACGTCCTTTGCCATATTTTATAATCGAAATAGGGCTACAATGGCAAGCAATGTACGGATGGATTTAGCATAGCCACTGGAAGGTATCCGGATAGTCAATGCCTTCGAATTGACTATAACCTTTTTGCCACTAGTCTAGCCTTGAATGTCTCCACATTCCACATCTTAACACCAATCTTTCTCTTGAAATCATTACACCCAATAGGTATATACTCTCGGTGGATTCTACCAAGGTCAAGACTTGGTTTGAGTGCATCGAGTCTATTTCTGAACTGTATTGCATCTAGCCATTTCTCGGAGTTGATATCTGATATCGCCTCGTTGTAGGTTTTGGGATCATCACCATGAGCACCATTACCTATGAGAAACATTTTCTCTACTTCCTCTGAAATAATACCTAAGTATCTTTCAGGAGGATGAAAAATTCTTTCCAATCTATGAGGTGGAGGAGGTAGTATTCTTATTGGCTCAACCTAATTTGGTTCCAATTGGTCCTTAGCTCGTTGTACGTATGAGATTTTCTCATCAAGCTTGATCTGCTTTCCAATGCTGCTTCTTGAATAATTGCTATTTCAAGAAAGATGGCATGTCAACTCACAATCACATTATGGTCTTTTAGAATGTAGAAATACTATCCTAATGACTCTTTAGGATATCCTACGAATCGAGCTTTGAAGGACCTAAACTCTAACTTATCCACTTATTATCTTTTGACAGGAGCTAGACAACCCCAAATTCTGAGATGACTCAGACTTGGTTTCTTATCATGTCATATCTCATACGGTGTGGTAGGAATGATTAGAGGGAACCCTATTCAGTAGATAAAGAAGTTATAATGAGTATCTCCAAAGAAAAGGAGGGCTTGAAGGTGATCTTGGCAGTTAGGAGCTGTCTAGATCTAGGATAACTCTTAGTCAGGATTGATTGCCTAACTTGTTTGCCAAATAATATCTAACATAAACCACAAATTAACTCCTCCCTATCTTCTCCAGATTTAAGACTCCTTTAGGATTTTTCCTCTTCTTTCTTTCTCTCTTCTTTTCTTAAAAAAATAAATAAATAAATAAATAAATAAAATTAAAAAATTAAAAAAAAAATATCTTGAACCATATATCAAATTGCACTAGTACATGCACGGTAGAAGATCACTTTTACCTGACCTAGTTAAACCAGATCCTGAAATTGAAAGACTAATTCATTTAAGACCAGATAATCAAATGGCTGGAAAATCGTGAAGAACCACCTAGGCAGATGAAGGAATACTTTATTCCTTCCACCTACAACCCATCGACTTGCATCCACATACCTGATATCCCTGCTAGCCACTATGAGATTAAGTCGACCACAATCCAGATGCTCCCATCTTTTTATGGGAATGCCAATGAAGACCCTTACAAACATCTGGATGAAGTTCTTAGAAATCTGCTCTACGGTAAAAATTCAGAATTTTTCTGATGATGCCCTTAGACTGACCTTGTTCCCTTTCTCATTAAAAGATAAAGCCAAGTACTGGCTTGGCACATTAGGAAGAACAATTCAAACATGGGCAGAGATGCAACATGAATTTCTTAAGAAATTTTATCCCATAGGACGAACCAATACCTATGAGGCGAGCCATCACAGGATTTGCTCAGCTTCCAGGGGAACAAATTCATGAATCATGGGAAAGACTTAAGGAACTTCTTAGAAAATGCCCACACCATGGTCTATCTAAGTGGCAAATTGTACAAGCTTTCTATGAAGGTTTAGGAGATCAATATAAGCAGATGGTTGATGCATCCTGTGGAGGTGCATTCATGAGCAAAAGTGAGGATGAAGCTTATACCTTATTTGAAACTTTAAGTGAAAACTCTATTAACCATGCTTCATTATCCTTCTTATGAAAGATCAATTTCTCAACAAAAACGGGCAGGAATTTATGAGATCAAAACTCCAGAACTTCAATTCTAAGACAGACTTGAACATAATAGCACAAAAATTAGATAAAGTCGACCTTATTGCCACAGAAATTAGATCAATTCCTAAACTTAGGTCAACAATCTCCTGCACAATACACACCAGCTTCTAATTATCAGGAGATTTGCTCTATTTGTGCTAGCCCAACACATCATGTAAGTGAATGTCCCACGGTTGCACAATTACCACCTCTTATCCAAGAACAAGTCCAAGCTGCTCAAGGTTACTCCAAAACCACTTAATGACCCATATTCAAATTCATATAATCCTGGTTGGAGAAACCATCCTAATTTCTCTTGGAAACCACAACAAGACTCAGGCTCAGACCCAAATCCCACCAGTTCAAAATTATCAAAATAGGCCCCAGTACCAGAACTATGCCTATAATAAGGGTCAGCCTAGTCAGTCTTCTCAACCACTACATTATAATCAACCCTCATACCCACCTCCTCAACAGACCAATCTAGCCGACGATAAATTCAATCAACTTCAACAATTAATTCTAAGCCAACAACAATCAATCGCCAGACTAGAAGCTCAAATAGGACAAATAGCTGAGTCTAGCATGAGGAGAGAACCGGGTCAATTACCAAGCCAACCAATTGCAAATCCTAAAAATAATCCATCCAATGTCTATCAACCACCTGGATTTACTCATCCATCTAACATTCCACCTAAGAACCCCCAATTAGAAAATGCCAAAGCAATATCTGAACTTAGAAGTGGTAGGATTCTTAAGGACCCATATCAAGACCAGGTGATAGAGGCCAATACTGATGTTAGCCAAGATGAGAAATTTGAAGAAGAGGATAATCATATAGAAGAACTTGAGCTTAAGACTGGTACTGACACTGATAAGATGGATAAAGAAAAGAAGAGAACAGATGAATTAGCTGAGACATATAAACCCAAAGCCCCGTTCCCTTCGGCCTTAGAAGCAGGCTCTTCTCGCAAAAAGCAAGAAACACGCAACAAGGAGCTAATGGAACTATTTAAACAAGTTCATATTAATTTACCCCTCCTCGATGCAATTCAGCATGTTCCAGCCTATGCTAAATTTCTTAAAGAACTCTGTACCCAAAAGCGTGAGCCACGAACCACCAAAAGAGTTATGCTATCCGAGGATGTAAGTGCGGTCCTGTTAAATCCAATACCTCAAAAGATGAAAGATCCTGGTGCACCCTTAATTTCATGTGTTATTGGAGGTATAACCTTTGACCGAGCATTACTAGACTTAGGAGCTAGTGTAAACCTCCTTCCAACCTCGGTTTATGAAAAATTTGGGATTGGAGAATTAAAACCCACGTCAGTCATTTTGCAATTAGCTGATAGATCTATAAAAACACCGCGTGGTTTAATTGAGGATGTTCTAGTTAGAGTAGATAAATGTTATTTTCCTGTAGACTTTCTCATACTTGACATGGAACCATCCCAAGAGCTGAACCAAAATCCCATAATTTTAGGACGTCCATTCTTAGCAACCTGCCAATGCCAATATCAACTGTAAAATGGGAGCTATGGATATTTCTTTTGGGAATCAAAAAGTAAGAATTAATATTTTTAATACCCCAAAGTACACCCAAGAGGAGGAAGACTGCTTTGTAATCAATCAGATAGATGAAATAGTTGAATCTAATTCCTCCTTAGATTTACTACAAGATGATGAACCCACTGAAGAAACTCAAACCCAGGAAGTAAATACCCTGCTTAATTCACCTCAACCATCACATTCATTACCTTGGTCAGTGAAAATTGAGCCCTTACCTGAGCGAAAAATTGAACCACTACGTCCTTCAATTCAGGCCCCACCACAACTTGAACTAAAACCTTTACCTGAATCACTTAAGTATGTATTTTTAGGATCAAAGAAAACCCTACCAGTAATAATTGCTTCCAACTTAACTACTGAACAGGAAAACCAATTGGTAAATATTCTAAAAACATATAAAGAGGCCATAGGGTGGACCGTTGCCGATTTAAAAGGAATTAGTCCGTCAATATGCATGCACCATATTTATACAGAAGATAATGCCAAACCAACTCGAGAGATGCAAAGAAGGCTTAACCCTAACATGCAAGAAGTAGTCAAGAAAGAAGTAATTAAATGGTTAGATGCTGGAATTATTTATCCTATCTCTGACAGCCACTGGGTGAGTCCTACACAAGTTGTTCCAAAAAAATCTGGACTTACGGTTGTCCGCACTGAACATGGAAACTTAGTACCAACACGACTTTCCACTGGGTGGCGTGTCTGCATAGATTATAGAAAACTCAATACAACCACCCGAAAAGATCACTTTCCCTTACCCTTTATCGATCAAATCCTAGAAAGACTAGCAGGCCAACAATACTTTTGCTTTTTAGATGGATACTCGGGATACAATCAGGTAGCAATCTACCCAGGAGATCAAGGAAAAGACCACCTTTACATGTCCTTATGGAACCTTTGCTTTCCGTAGAATGCCATTCGGATTATGTAATGCACCTGCAACTTTTCAACGGTGCATGATGTCAATATTTTCAGACATGATAGGAGATTTCTTAGAAATATTCATGGATGACTTTTCAGTCTTTGGAGAATCTTTTGAGAGTTGTCTCAACAATTTGAAGAAAATATTAAAATGATGTATTGAGGCTAATCTAGTGTTAAGCTGGGAAAAGAGCCACTTCATGGTTCAAGAAGGGATCGTTTTAGGACATATAGTATCCAAGAAAGGGATTGAGGTAGATAAAGCTAAAGTTGAACTAATTTCTAAACTTCCTCCTCCCACTTCTGTCAAACAAATTCGATCTTTTCTTGGTCATGTAGGATTCTATCGTCGCTTCATCAAAGAGTTCTCTAAAATTTCTCGTCCTTTGTGTAATCTCCTTGCTAAGGATGTTTCTTTTAACTTTGATGAAAATTGTCTTAAAGCTTATGAAATCTTAAAAGAAGCTGTGACCAAAGCTCCAATCATACAACCTCCTAATTGGTCACTACCTTTTGAAATTATGTGCGATGCCTCAGATTTTGCCATAGGAGCTGTCCTAGGCCAAAGGGTAAACAAATGTCCTGTAGTGATCTATTATGCTAGTAGAACTCTGAATGAAGCACAAATGAATTATACCACCACTGAAAAAGAGTTGCTAGCCATTGTGTTTGCCCTAGAAAAGTTTAGATCATATTTATTAGGATCAAAAATCATAATTTACTCGGATCATTCAGCCTTGAGATACCTGCTCTCAAAGAAAGATGCTAAACCATGATTAATTAGATGGATTTTACTGTTACAAGAATTTGACATTGAAATTCGAGATAAGAAGGGATCTAAAAATGTTGTAGCAGACCATCTGTCTAGGATCCTAGTGAAAGATAATGAACCTGTATCAATCAGAGAATCTTTTCCAGATGAACAATTGTTAACAGTTTCACATACAAAGACTCCTTGGTTTGCAAATATTGTCAATTACTTAGTCATAGGATAAATTCCTGATGGCTGGTCTAAGAATGAAAAGGATCGATTCTTTGCTCAAATCAAATATTATTTTTGGGAAGATCCTGAGCTTTTTAGAATTTGTGCTGATCAAATCATTCGTAGATGTGTTCCTGAATCTGAACAATGGAGTATCTTACAATTTTGTCATACTCTTGCTTGTGGAGGACACTTTTCTGGACGAAAAACTGCGGCCAAAGTGTTACAGAGTGGTTTTTATTGGCCAACATTATTTAAGGATGCCCATACTTTTAGTCAGGAGTGTTTTAAGTGTCAAGCCTTAGGGAATATTTCAAAGAAAGACATGATGCCTTTGAACCCCATTTTAGTGGTTGAAATTTTTGATGTATGGGGAATTGATTTTATGGGACCTTTTCCACCTTCCAATGGATTTGAATACATTTTGGTAGCTGTCGATTATGTTTCTAAATGGATTGAAGCAATAGCAACTCGAACCAATGATCATAAAGTAGTCCTAAAATTTATTCAGAAGAATATCTTTTCCAGGTTCGGATTTCCACGTGCTATCATTAGTGACGGGGGTACCCATTTTACAAATCATCAATTTCGAACTTTATTACGAAAATATGGGGTGACACATAAGATAGCTACACCATACCATCCGCAAACAAGTGGTCAGGTAGAAGTCTCTAATAGGGAAATCAAGAATATCTTACAAAAGACTATTAGGCCTGATCGAAAAGATTGGTCAGATCGATTGGATGATGCATTATGGGCCTATAGGACAGCTTATAAAACCCCCATTGGAATGTCTCCCTATAGATTAATCTATGGAAAAGCATGTCACCTTCCGGTAGAACTTGAACATAAAGCATATTGGGCAATAAAATAATTAAATTTTCAATTTAAACAAAGCTGGTTCCAATCGGATGTTACAATTAAGTGAATTAGAAGAATTAAGGCAAGAAGCTTATGAAAATTCAAAAATTTATAAGGAGAAAATGAAAGCCTTCCATGATAAACATATTTCAAGAAAAACCTTTGAGCCAAATCAACAAGTCTGGTTATTTAACTCAAGGCTTCGATTATTTCCTGGAAAACTAAAATCCAGATGGGATGGACCTTATATAGTTAATCATGTATTCCCACATGGTGCAATTAAACTCTATGATCCCAGGACTAAAAATTTTTTTAAGGTAAATGGCCAAAGGCTTAAACCATATATCGAAGGGATATCATTAAATCGAAATATTGATCAAGTGCAATTAATAGAACCACAATGAATTAAACTGCATTTTGTCTGGCTGAAGACAATAAACTTAGCGCTTATTGGGAGGCAACCCAATACTTCTTGAATCTAATTTATTCTTTTTAGTCTCTTTTTAGGCTAAGTTGGAGAAGAACCACAAAAGACTGGAGAAGGATCATAAGCTTCAAAACCCATCTAAATAAACAAACATAATTTTCACCCTTTTATTTGTCCTCCCTCTCCATTAAGGACAATGCCAATTCAGTTGGGGGGTAAAATTCAAAAAAAAAAAAAAAAAAATAAAAAAATAAAAATAAAAATAAAAATAAAAATAAATAAATAAATAAAAATAAAAAAAATAATAATAAAAAAAATAAAATAAAAAATATATATAATATAATAAAAAAAATAATAATAAAAAATATAATTAATATATATATATATAATAATAATCAAATTTTGGATGAACCATATTTCAGGAAAAGAGAATCTTAAGCAAAATAAACTAGGAAAAGTAATAAAGTTAGAAAGTATTAACTAATAATGGTAGCGAGTTAAGAAGCAGATTACTTGGTCAGACCATTAGCAGCCTACTTAGGTCATTTAAAGGCTAACAGCACTTCTAATTGCACATGCACACTAATGAAGCACAGCAGGTGTTGATTATAAGGCTAAATTGAGGATTCAATTATCACTAAAAAGTTGATGGTTTATATATACTTCAATTAAAAAAAAATTGAATTTAAGGAAAGAGCTACCTGCTTAAATTTTTTTTTTTAAAAAAAAAAGAGTGCAAAACACAGAGTATATGTGGATTGCCCTAAGCTAGAACTCTGCACCTTAAGTCAAGTGTAGAAGTTTACATCAATCGGTGAAGGGAAGGCCAGGATGCTCAGCACAATTCAAAAAAAAAAAAAAAAAAAAAAAAAAGCAGTGTGAAAGCTACCTTAATTCATGCATTTAACTTGGGAGTATATAGAAAACTAACCAAAATAAGTGACAAAAGAAGATTCATTTGTCCTTTGAATCAACACCCAAATGCTAAGTTAGTATTCACAAAACCAGTGCTGAAAATCTTTAGATGAACTCTAAGAAAGTTTCTGATTAATCTGCCATAAAATTTACTTCTGAAACTCAATACTTAGTTAGTGATACTGTCTAAACTTTTGATCTTAAACTCTAGATTTATTCTTGTGAAGGAAGATCTCAATGAAATATGGTACTTGATCTAAATTAAAATTCTTTCTTTACTCGAGGATGAGCAAAGCTTAAGTTGGGGGGTGTGATAAGCATCATAAATTCACCAATAAAAGTATTAATTTATTCAATTAATTTATATTAATTTTTAAAATTAATAATCAATTTATATATAATTTTTGAAGAAATTCATATTTTTATTAATTAAAAAAAATTAATTAAAAAATAATAAAAATTAAAAAATAAAATTTTATTATCAATCGAAAGAGCTCATTTTTTTGATCACAATGAAATAAATTTCAAGTAAAACGGAGCTAAAATGGAAAAGATATAAATTTTTAAAAGATATAAAATAAATAAAAATTAAATAAAAAAAAGAAAATGGCTCAGTCGGCTCCGTAAGCCGAGCCACCAAGCCAAGCCAAGCCATCAAAGCCGACTCAGCCATTGAAGCCATCAGCCGGTCTACGATCCAGGCGTGGACCGCCAGCTCAGCAGAAATCCGGACGAATCAGAGATCGCCACGTGGCGGACCTAGACCCTTAAAGGGTCTACAGAAATTTATCATGGCTCACAGGGCAATCTGGTCATTTCACTCGGTGATAGAAGCATTGATTGGTTGCGGTGTGCGGTGCGGCCGGATCTACGCGGTCCATGGGAACAGTGATTGCGCGATCGGACGGCTGCGGTTGATTGCGGTTAAGATCGGACGGTCAGCATTATTTTTCGGTTGGCCAATTTCACTCGGATCACCATCGGATGGCAGTGCCTAATTCCAGCTTCGATCCGACGGTCCAGAACTGCTCCTCGGTGGTGATCAAGGACTCCCGAAGCACGATTTGCGGCCAGATTTCCTCGATCAAGCGCGATCGGACGGCCAGAATTTAATCCGACCTGATCTGGGCTGATAGGCATCCGATTTTGACAATTTTTGAATCGTTGGATTCCTATCGAATAGCCAGATTTTACCAAATTTACCAGAGTCATAACAGAGTTGTTTTTATTCAAATTTTATTCAGATTTTTATGATTACAAAGGTAATTAGTCCCATATTGCTTTTAGAAATAAATATCTACCTCTTCTAGCTCTATAAAAAGGATCCTAAGCCTCTAAGAAAGGGAGGAGGGTTGGAAGGGAAGCTAAGGTATAGGGTGGAAGTCAAGCTCTGGATTAAAGGTTGCTTCAAAGCTACGGTGCTGAGAAGAAGAGCCGGTCTTCTACGCCATCTTCATGCCTACGCTGATCTGCGATCTCCATCTAGTCTTTTTCCTTTAATTTCTTGTATTAAAATTCTAAATTTTTTTTTAATTTCTTGTATTTAAATTCTGCATCTTAGTTTTAAATTTAATAAAGAAAGTTTCATTATTCTTTTCAATTCTAGCTCTTTAAATTATTTGTTCTTTATTGCTTTTTAATTTTACTATAAGTAGTTGCTAAGATCTAAATAGTAGATCTTAGTATCAAATTTATTTTTGCATAATTTAAATTCTATTTTTATTTATAGATCTATTTTTTCAACTTTAATTTTTAAAAAAAATCCTTTCTTTCTTTTCTTAAAAAAAAAGAATCAAAATTCTAGAAATAAATCATTGCCTCTCTATGGATTCGACCCGACTCACCACTTTCTTCATAATTTTTAGTTAATTTAAAAAGTAAAGAGTCAGATTTAAATTGATAAACATGGTGTCTTAACGACAGCATCGTGTCCCTATCAGATATCACTTTCTTTATGCAGATGGGCATGGAGACACTATATGAGGCTTGGGAGCATTTCAAGGAACTGTTGAGGAGATGTCTACATCATCAACTACCCGTATGGCTTCAGGTACAAACTTTCTATAATGGTTCGTCTCCTACTAATCATTCTATGATTGATGCAGCAGCAGGAGGAACCATTAACCAAAAAATGGAGGAAGAAGCTTTCGATCTGATCGATGAGATGGTATCAAATAGCTATCAATAGCAGATAGAATGCGTGATGCCAAAAAGACTAGTAGCTGTGCAGGGAGTAGATTGCGTGCCAATCTTACTAGCTAAAATTACAGCCCTTAGAGCTGAAGTCAATAACTTAAAGGGAACAGCTATGCATATTCAGAGCATCACCTGTGACCTGTGTGGAGGAGGACATGATACGAGCAATTGCTAGATAGGTAATCCTTTTGCTAAAGCAACTAATACATCTAACTATATTGATAATTTTTTTAGGCCACAACAAAATAATCCCTACTCCAACACATACAATCAAAGGGGGAGGCAGCACCCAAATTTCTTATGGAGTAATCAAAATGCAGCACAACAGCCACCCCTAGGATTCCAAGTACCAGAAAAGAAGTCCAACATGGAAGAGCTGATGGTCAAATTAATGCAAAACCAAGAAGCAACTATAAAAAATTTGGAAGGCAAACTTAGGTAGGACCAAGCAGCAGTAATTCAAAACTTGGAGATGCAAATAGGTCAAATGGCTAAGATAATCTCTGAGAGATCTCAAGGATCCTTGCCCAGTAATACGGAGACCAATCCAAGGAAGCAAGTCAATGCTATCACCCTAAGAAGTGGTACAAAGCTTGAAGAGCCACATCAGAAGAAAGAGACTGAAGAGCCAACTACAAATAAGAAACCATCAACTAAAATTCATCAATCACCAAAACAACCAGCAGATGGATGGTCTCCAGGTGTACGATTTGCCGATCCAAATGTGAAGCCCTACGTGCCACCACTACCATTCCCAGAGAGACAAATACAGCATCCAGATAAGAAATTTTCTAACTTTTTTAAAATATTAAAAAATTTATATATTAATATTCCTTTTGTAGATGCTATTACTCAAATGCCCAGGTATGCCAAGTTTCTCAAAGAAATCCTAACAAATAAGAAAAAGCTGAAGGAGCATGAGAGAATAAATTTGAATGAAGAATGCTCAGCAATACTTCAAAATAAATTACCACAGAAGCTAAAAGATCCTAGGGAGTTTTACTATCCCTTGCATTATTGGTGATTGTAGTTTTGATAAAGTTTTATGTGATTTAGGAGCAAGTATTAATCTCATGCCTTTTTCTATTTTCAGAAAGCTGGGTCTAGGAGAACCAAAGCCTACCACTATTACTCTTCAATTAGCCGATAGATCCATCAAATATCCAAGAGGTATAGTGGAGGATGTCTTGGTAAAGGTAAACAAGTTTATTTTCCCTATTGATTTTATTGTTCTTGATATGAAAGAAGATTATGATGTACCCCTTATTTTAGGGAGACCCTTTTTAGCTACTGGAGGAGCTTTAATAGATGTTCAACAAAAAAAATTAATTCTTAGAGTCCAAGATGAACAAGTTACTTTTAATGTTTTCAAAGATACTAAACATCCTGATGATAATCAAACTTATTTTCTAATTGATATTATTGACAATTCAGTATATGAGAATTCTGTAGAAAATAGGTTTGAGACTATAAAAGCGAGCAATGTCAAATTGAAAGAGGACTCGATCAAACATGAAAGTATTCCTAATTGAAGTGGCACCAGATTGATCCACTTTAGAACTTCAAAGAAAGTCAAGCTGAAGACTATAAATCAGAACTACTAGATAGGTTATTTCTTTTCTTTTTAGTTTTGATCATTTTTTTTTTTAATTTTTCAGTAATTTTATGGTTGCTCTTTTACTGCTTCTGGTGTGTATTTTCAATTTTGCAGAAAAATCAATGAGAAGCTCAAGCAAAATTTCAAAGCTCCAAAGAACCAGACTGAACCAAATCAGGTGTATTCCTTCCTATCCTTTATTGCACATCCTTTATTTTTCTTTCTCCTTTAAGACAATGTAGAATAAGTTAGGGGGTAAAAAAAAAAAAAAAAAAACCATGTGTCAAGAAGAAAATCTTGAGCAAGATAAACTGGATAAGTGATAAAAGATAGAATTATTTGCTAATGAATGTAATGAGTTAAAGAAGTAGATTAGTTGGTCAACTTTTAGCAGCCTACTTAGGTCATTAAAAGATTATTAGCACTTTTTATTGCACATGCACACTAACAAGGCAAAGTAGGTATTGATTATAAGGCCAACTGAGGATTCAATTATCACTGAAAATTGGTAATTAATATACATTCTAATCAAAAAAACTTGAATTTAAGGAAAGAGCTACCTGCCTATAAATAAAGTGCAAAAGATAGAGTATATGTGGATTGCCCAAAGCCTAGTAACTGGGTCTCTGCACCTAGGTCAAGTGTGAAAATTCACGTAAAATGGTGAAGGAAAGGCCAGGATGCTCAGCACAGTAAAAAAAAAAAAAAAAAAGGGAAAGGCAGTGTGAAAGCTACCTTAATTCATGAGTATAAAATTGAGAATGTATAGAAAATTGACCAAAATAGGTGATAAGAGAGAAGATACTTTTGTTCTTTTAATTTAATACTGAAATGCTAAAGTTAGTCATCACGAACACAAGTGCTATAGATCTTTGATGTACTCTAAGAAAGTTTTTAATTGTATTGACTGAAAAATTTGCTTCTGAAGCTCAATGCTTAGTTAGCAGTATTTTCTAAACTTTTTGACCTTTAATCCTAGATTTTATCTTGTGATGGATAATCTTATTGAAACATGGTATTAAATAAAACATTGCTAAGGGACTAGCAATGACTAAGTTGGGGGGTGTGATAAGTGGTAAAAATATACTAATAAAAGTATTAAATTATAAAATAAATTAATCTATTTTATTAAAAATTGATACTTTTATTAATCTTATGTAGGAAAGAAGGCCACCAATGTGAAGATCTTATTTTTTCTGGTTCAGATGAAAATAAATTTCAGGCAAAACGGACTTCAAACGAGAGCCCAGAATTGAATTTCAAAAAAAAAAAAATCCGAAAAAGAAAAAAGCAATCGACGCTGACGATAGGCTGACGTCAGCATTTTTTGCGGCGCACGGTGGACCATCTTGAAGGGTATTTCGAGAATTTTCACATAAGAAGCGCGCTCTGATTGGCTGAAGAATGCGGCGGTCCATGCAACACCGGGCTCGCGCATGGTCCATGGAGGGCAATTTGGGAATTTTGGCTGATCCAACGGGCGGTTTTCACTGAAGATTTGATCGAATGGCCGAAAAGAAGGGCACTGATGGACGGCATCCGCAGCTCCCGATCGAGATCCAATGGCTGAGATTCATCCCGAACGTTAAACTATAGATCAGAAGGCTTATTTCTGCAAGCGATCGGATGGCCCAGATTTCAATCCAACGGTTGATCCAACGGCTGGCATTAAATTCGACTTGATCTGGGTTATTTTAAAGAGATTTTTAAGTGATTTTTGGACCGTTTGATCAACATCTAACGGTCAGAATTATCCAGATCTTAATTTGAGTTGTTTTGAGAGTTCTTAAACCTAGTTTTTGATGGATTTTGGAGGGAAATCAAACTCTTTATCTATAAAAAAGAGACTGTATTGTAAAAAAAAAAGTCAGAAAAAGAAAAGAAAAAAAGTCAGATGAGAGAAAAAAAATCAGAGAGAGAGAAAGAGAGAGAGAGAAAGAAAAAAGAGAAGAGAGAGAGAGAGGAGAGAGGAGAAAGAGAAGAGTGATTTGTGAAGAAAAAAAAAGGATTTTTGATTTTTTTTGATTTCTTTCGACGATCAAGATATCGATTAAGGAGCCTCTTCTTCTTCACCAAGTTCTCCACATCAAGAGCAGCAGACAATCAATTTCAGCAATCAAACAGTCTAATTTCTCTATGCTTTTTATTTTATTTGCTATTTTTGAATTTGTTATCATGAACTAAATTTTATTTTACTAAGGCTAAGGTGTAGCCACTCTTTTGATGCAATATTCAGTATGATTTATTTTTATTTTTAAATTTTATTCATGAGGAGTATATAAATCTGATCTTAATGCTTTTAGATTACTGGCCATCTTCTAATTGATCTGATGAACATAGATGTTACGGACCAAGTACATCTATGTTAATGCTTCTTGATTATATACCTTGTATTATGAATCAAATTAGAATTCATATGCATGCAGGAAATTTTAGTGCGCTTTGGACGCAGCGTATTTTAATTAGAGGGTTTCACAAAACCTAATGCATTAATATTTATTTAAATTACACCTGGACCAAAGGATAATTAATAAATATTAATAGTTTTGCTATGCCTGGACCAAAGGATAGTGAATAAATTAGGAGACTCCACCGTCACATGAAATAAAATTAATCTAATAACCTGAATATTGTATTGACTGAGTTGGTGAACCGATTGCCTTAGTAATCCATTGCTCTTAAGTTTAAAACCCTAATAATTTACACTCTCTCTATTTTCTTAAAAATTTTTAATTACTTTTTTATTTTGTTCTTTAATTTTTTATTCTCATAAATCGGTCTTCTAAATAAAGCATAGAAAAAAGCTTTTCAGTACTTATTTTCTAATTCTCTACGGATGATACTCTACTCATTCACTTTATTACATGATCGACTGGTGCACTTGCCATAGCTATAGATTAGCACGCATCAGTCCTAATTAATAGCCTATCATTTGATCATTAATAAATTTAAGGACTAATCGATAAATTCTCTCTTTATCAAAATTAAATAGTCCTAAGAATTTCATCACAATAATGGAGTTCATTAGAAGATGTAAACTTATGATGAAAAAAGATGCCAAAGTATTTTTTATTAATTAATAAAATAATTATAATATCTCAACCATCAACAGGCAATTGATTAGCTTTGGGACATAATTCTCAACAAATAAAGTAGGGTTTAAAGTCTCTCTCCTCCCATTCCATGGGGTGTTCTTATGGTGTAGAGGGATGCTGCGCATTCATCCTTAATCAAAAATTAAAAACTTATTTTCTATAAAAACCTAGATCCTAAAATCCTAGGATTTTATATACAAATTTTATTTATGAACTCTAAACTTAATTGAGAATTAAGATTATGAAATATATTAATTTTAAAGTTGATAATTTTCAAATCTAAGACATATTCATAAAATTGGGTTCGGGCTTGGGTAGCTTAGTTAGGTCTAGTGGTTGATCAAACTGAATCAAGAGTTGGTTAGGTAGGATCAAGAGTACTTAAATTGATCAACCTAATAGGATTAAGTCTGGGTCAAGGTCGAGTCACATGAGTGATCGATCAAGTTAAGACCTAATTAGGCTCAGTGGTTAGAGTCTGGATTGTAGGCTAATCCAATTAATTTTGGCTCAATAATTTGGTGTCTAAGGTAAGTTTGACAGATACGAACGACTAATTTTTAATTGGGAGCTACTTGATTCGAATGCATTCTTGTCGAGTTAATGGCATATCCCTTCCACCAGTCTGACTTACTTGGCTATATTTATCGACTCAGTTCTGATCTAAGGTGGCTAACAATCCAAGCTAAGCCATGCCACTAGGTTAGTCATAATGGTTATGACTATGTTAAGTCAAGTTTAAAGAAATCTAAATCAAATCATTCTAAGAAAAGATTAAGTTTAAGCTCTTCCATCATTATAGATGTGCTGGCCCTTCCTGAGGTTGATTGTTCTCGGTTGGTCATAGTGATTTAGTTGCACTGGGAAGATGCAACCATGTCTATTAGGCATTGGATGCTGCAGGCTGGAGGATGGATTGAACTTAATATTTTGGATATGGTGAGAGATCTAATTAAAAATCTAATCTATGCAAATGGTGGGTCTGACTTAACTAAGGAGTGGATCAATATTTTGATAGTGAGATTTATGAATTAGAGACAAGTTTGGATGCACCATGATTAGAGAATCATGAACAAGAGTTGTTCACTCATTGGCTAACCCATCACCAATAACTGTAGGTGAGGTGGATGAGTCAGTGGTTGAGCCGCACACCCACTAAAAATCTAATCATGAAGATTTTTCGCATCTCTATAGAGGGAGTGTAGGGATTCCGAAAATAATGAGAGCTAATTTTATTTAAAAATAAAAAATCTCTAAACAAATTGGTCAAGTCATAATTACAGTATCTAACTGAATCTTGACTCTCTATAGAAAATTCTTCAACCCATATGCACGTATCTGACACACATAGACGACTGACCCAATTAAAAGATTGGTCAGGAACTACAAAAATTTTTGGGTTTCAAGAAGTTAACACATGTTGGACCAGGACCTTCCCATTCTACAGCCGTCCATCACTGAACAGGAGCTCTCTGAAAAAATGATTGAAAAGATAATAAGGCCAGATATATCATGTTGGCTCGATTTGTCTAATGACTTCCAGAGCCAACATGAAGATATCGGGACTGGCTCCAAATGTTGCTCACCTGCAGAAGATGTTTGGTTGAACAGAGTCGTGCCAGCCAACATCAAGTAGAAAACTTTTAAGGCTAAGATGCTGATGGGCAGTCAGTCCAAGATATACTGATCTGATGATGAAGACTTGGAAGAGCTTGAGAAGCTCGGTGTGAAGTTAGACTTGGATTGCAGAATGATATTATTCGGCAATCTTGACTGATGCATATGGGCAATTCATCATGAATTATCACATGCATAAACTTCAAAATTCTTGGCCGAATTAATGAATATGCTAGTCACCTTGAGCTTTCTATGAAAGGTTCTAAAGGCTCAATTCTTCTATGGAACGACTTCTTCCAAAAGAAAGTCTTTGAAAGAAAAGAATCTGTAAAAAGCAAAGGTGGAAGGAGCAAAGAAGAAGAAGAGCAGAACGAAGAAGAAGCGTCTGTGCAAAGGAAAGTGTTTCCATTGCAAAGCGACGGCCTTGGAAGCGAAAACTACCCTACTTACCTGGCCACCCAAGAACAAGAAGAAGGTCCTTTGGAGTATGCTCGTTATTGAGTCTAACCTTACGGTTTCTTCTGCACTAGTGGTGCTTGACTCTGGTTCAGTCTCATCTGTGCACTTCCATGCAGGGTCTTGAGGATAGCAGGAGGCTGAGGGATGGAGACATGATCCTATGCTCGATAATGGAGCAAGAGTTGCTGCAGTGGCAGTAGGAATATACCCTCTCGTTTACCAATCTGGTTTAAACTTATTTTGAAGACTGTTATTATGTTGCCTGTACAGCTAGCAGGAATTTGATTTCTATTTCATGCTTAGCACTAGAAGGCTATGTGATTACCTTCTTTAAGGACCATTGTAACATTCTTTATGAAAGAAATAAAATTGCAAATGGTTTTCCTTATTAATGATCTTTATCAGCTACATATTGATGTATCTATTCTAACTATCGAGCAAAACATGAATGCCAAATGACCTAGGGATAGTCCAAATGATAGATATCTATGGCACCTGAGATTAGGTCATATAGCAGAAGATAGGATCAACAAATTGGAGAAAAATGGGCTATTGAGTCCATTGACTTTCGAGTCATATCCAACTTGTGAATCTTGTCTTCAAGGCAAAATGACTAAACTCCCTTTTGTTGGACATGGGGAGAGGGCCACAGATCTCCTTGCCCTAGTACATACTGATGTGTGCGGCCCATTTGATGTGCCGGCTAGAGGCAATTTTGTCTACTTCATTACCTTTATCCGATGATCTATCTAGGTATGGGTATGTGTATCTTATGAGACACAAGTCTGAAGCTTTTGAAAAGTTCAAAGAATTCAGACATGAAGTAGAAAAATAAACTGAAAAACCCATTAAGGTTCTTCGATCAGATCGAGGAGGTGAATACCTTAGCCAGAAATTCCTAGACTATCTCAAGAAAAATGGCATAGTCTCTCAATGGACTCCACCAGGAACACCTCAACTCAACGGGTTTCAGAATGGAGAAATCGGACTCTATTGGATATGGTCCGATCCATGATGAGCTTCACAGACCTCCCTGATTTTCTTTGGGGACACTCATTGTTAACTTCAATTTATCTACTGAATAGGGTTCCCTCTAAAATCATTCCTACCACACCGTATGAGATATGGCATGGTAAGAAACCAAGTCTGAGTCATCTCAGAATTTGGGGTTGTCCGCTCATGTCAAAAGACAACAAGCGGACAAGTTAGAGTTTAGGTCCTTCAGAGCTCGATTCATAGGATATCCTAAAGAGTCATTAGGATACTATTTCTACATTCCAGAAGACCACAATGTGATTGTGAGTCGACATGCCATCTTTCTTGAAAAATAGTTTATTCAAGATAGCGGCATTGGAAAGCAGATCAAGCTTGATGAGAAAGTCTCACAAGTACAACGAGCTAAGGACCAATTGGAACCAAATCAGGTTGAGCCAATAAGAACACTACCTCCTCCACCTCGTAGATCGGAAAGAGTTTTCCATCCCCCTGAAAGATACTTAGGTATTATTTCAGAGGAAGTAGAGAAAATGTTCCTCATAGGTAATGGTGCTCATGGTGATGATCCCAAAACCTACAACGAGGCGATATCAGATATCGACTCCGAGAAATGGCTAGAGGCAATGCAGTCAGAAATTGACTCGATGCACTCAAACCAAGTCTGGACCTTGGTAGATCCACCAGAAGGTATAGTACCTATTGGGTGTAAATGGATCTTCAAGAGAAAGATTGGTGCAGATGGGAATGTGGAGACATTCAAGGCTAGACTAGTGGCAAAAGGTTATAGTCAATGCGAAGGCATTGACTATCAGGATACCTTTTCTCCAGTGGCTATGCTAAAATCCATCCGCACATTGCTTGCCATTGCAGCCTATTTCGATTATGAAATATGGCAAATGGACGTGAAAATGGCATTCTTAAATGGATATCTTGAGGAAGATATCTATATGGAACAGCCGCTAGGTTTCACATCCAGTGATACTGATCACAAGGTTTGCAAGCTGCAAAGGTCCATATATGGACTTAAGCAAGCATCTCGGAGCTGGAACACTCATTTCAATGATGTGATCAAAATGTTTGGTTTCATCAAAAATGAAGAGGAACCATGTGTTTTCAAAAAGGTCAGTGGGAGCGCTGTTGTCTTCCTCGTATTGTACGTGGATGACATCCTCCTTATTGGGAATGATATTCCCATGTTGACGACAGTCAAAATATGGTTGTCCAAGGAATTCTCCATGAAAGACCTAGGTGAAGCATCCTTTATTCTAGGAATTAAGGTCTATAGGGATAGACCGAATAGGATGCTAGGACTTTCACAGAAGATGTACATAGAGGAAGTACTAAAGAGGTTTAGTATGGAAAACTCTAAGAGGGGATTAATACCCTTCAGACATGGTATTCATCTTTCCAAGAAGATGTGCCCTAGCACACCTGAGGAAATAGAATGCATGAGCAAGATCCCTTATGCTTCTGCAATAGGGAGCCTCATGTATGCCATGCTATGTACACGACCTGATATAGCCCATGCTGTGAGTGTCACAAGCAGATATCAGTCAAATCCAGGTGAAGAACACTGAACTTCTGTGAAATGTATCCTTAAGTACTTAAGAAGAACTAAGGATATGATGTTGGTCTTTGGTAATGGAGAACTCCAAGTCCAGGGATACACAGACTCGGATTTCATGTCCGATGTAGATGATCGAAAGTCGACATCTGGGAGTCTGTTTGTGTGCAATGGTGGTGCTGTCAGCTGGAAGAGTTCCAAGCAAATTGTGATAGCAGATTCCACCATGGAAGCAGAATATATCGCTGCATCAGAGGCTGCGAAGGAAGCATTCTGGTATAAGAAGTTTGCTGTAGAAATTGGAGTAATGCCATCAGATGCCATTCCTCTGTACTGCGACAACAATGGCGCCATAGCCCTTGCTAAGGAGCCGAGGTCTCATCCAGAAATCCAAGCACATTGAGCGGCGATACCACCTCATCCGCGATTACCTCGAGAAGGGTTACGTCGAGGTCAAGAGAGTCAACTCCACAGACAATGTGGCAGACCCACTTACAAAGCCGTTGGGACAACAAAAATTCAAAGCCCACCTTGAGAAGATGGGACTTAGACTTGTAGCCAATTGGCTTTAGGACAAGTGGAAGATTGTTAGATATATGTGCCCTAGAAGCCAGAATTGGCTGACACTTGTAATACACTTCTAGGGGCAAAATTATAATTTTGACTAAAATCAATAAAATGGGTTATTTTCTATCACATATGTGTATTTAGTGTCTGTGATACATCCTTTGAGTTAATGGTAATGATAATTCATATTTTCAAGAGTTGAAAATTTAAGACATGAATAATCATTATTAACTCATAAAATGCTCCCGACCATAGGATCATCACGAGGATGGTGATTGATCCGAAAGGTTGGTGTACAATCGCTTCTCTTTAGTAGATGAGTCTTGAGTCTACGGTGTGGAGACATCGGAGTGAGAGTACAGGTACTCGTTAGAGAATGAGGGCACTGAGCATGACCACCTCGAGTAGTCATTAGGAAGTCTACCTTCTCGTCAATGACTGACTCGATGCTGTAGTAGTGTGTCTGGTTCTTTGACCTGAGGTGCATCGGTAGTTCACCTTGAGGGTGTTATAGTTTGACTACACCATTACTCGATCTCCTAGCCATTCGAAACCCTGAGGTGTATGTTGGCTATAGCATGTTCATTGTAGAAACTGGATTGCATCAAGATGGAATCTATCTACCTCGGTGGTAGAGGAGCAACCCTATGATGATCATGAGAATCAAGTCCAGAAGCCCATGGCCATGGCAGAGTGAAATAATAGAAAGAGTTTCTATTTAGGTTTTCATATCGAACTTGAATCGAATGATTACATCATATGACAGAAACTAGGGTTTGACGAGTTCACCTTAACCCTAATCTGATCGAGGCTCAAGATAGAAGAACTTAATCACATAGGTAGCTGCACCAAGAGGTTCACATTCAGCTCTGATGGGTTGCCACCATATACTGCTAGGTGTCACTGGTGGATTTTGGGAGCAATTAGAATGATTTAGATGATCGATCATTCTAGCTGTTCGAATCAGAAGAGTTCTGATCCATCGAAAGGAGTTTCGATGATGTCGATGATAGAGATCATGACATATCCCATTACCATACAGAACTGAACCTAACTGGATCACACAAACAAGGATTTGAATCTGGTGATCATCAATTGAACTAATCCAGTTCAATTGATCTGAATGAGATTCAATTAGGTTCAAGAAAATCGTGCTAGCACTCGATTGAACCTAACGTTCTTCTTTTACTATCATAAATAGTTGTCCTGACTGAGCCAAAGGAGTTTGTGCTCAATCAGAGGCCTTCACTTGGTTTGACTAGAGCTCGTTCAGGTTAGAAAAGGGTTGTCTTATTTTGTAAGACAATACCTGCCATTTTTGGTCACCTACCATTTCTCGTCCTTTGACTTTGGTCAAAAGTTGACCTTTGACTGGTCAAATATTGACCATTGACACTTTGACTTCTGTCCACGTGTCATGCACCTATTGGAGACTGGTGGGGGCTTATCCCCTTGCCAGAACCTGACAAAGTGGAGGGCGCACGCCACCCTTGGCGTGTGTCCAAGTTGGAGGCACCCAGGAGTGCCTGTTGAACAGGGACTCCATCTCCTTTTTGGATTCCAATTAGACTCCTCCTAAGAACCAAGTTTGACTGATCTTAGGTGCCATCTAAGGAGGAATCCAAGGGACTCTATTCCCACCAATCAGATTTAGATCTGATTTCACAAAGGGTTGTGATTGGTTGGGAAGAAGAGGAGTTGGATCATGCATAGTCTATAAATATGACCCTGCGCCCAACTTAAGGAGTATCTGAAATTGAATTGAGAATTCTCCACGCCCCATGATTGGTTCTCTCCTCCTCCACGCCAAGCCCATCTTCTCCCTCTCCTCTCCATGCCCAAAGTGGTTTGGAATCCAAGTTGGTGCAATCCAGACGAGAGAAAGACGACAGAAAGCTAGAAGGCTGCGCTGCTGCAAAGGACAACTACTGATCTTCGAAAGGTGTTTTGAAGATCCTCCAAATTAGATCTAGATCTAATTTTTGGAGACATGATAGAGAAGAAAAGAATTTCTAGATCTAGCCTGAGTGGATACTGGTAGAGGCCAGGCACTTGCATGACTAGATCCAAAATCTTCCGCTGCTTACAAGATCATCAACGGGTAATAGGATTACCCTACGTTAAGGTAAATAAAATTTAATTTAATTTATTTAAATTTATTTTAATTATTAAAATAATAAAGATTAGATCTAAATCATTCCAGATCTTATTTGGATCAAAAAATTTATTTTTTGAAATATATCTCTTGATCCGATCAGATCTGAACGAATCTAGTCCGAAAAATCAGGATTTTTCTTCACAGGTAAGCTCGATCAGTGGAAGGATCTACCGGGCTTGCCTTAGACATCATCAAAAATGGCTAGGTAAGCTGGCTGCCAATTAAAAACCACTGATCTGATTTACCTTAGACATCAACTAGTTTAATTAGTTTCAATTAGATCAACCTAATAGTTCGTGCTAGACCGCATAGCCAAGAATCAAGTCCATCTTGGGACTTATTAAAGACATGGACTTGACTAACTACAACTATTGTAATTGATCTAGAGAATTCTTGACCTAATTTAAGATAATAATTGATTAGATTTAGTCAATTCTCTAATTAAGTTCATTCTTTAATCTAACCTTAGGTCTAACCCAATTAATGGACCTAATCTCCACTAATCTATTTAACCCAATGTGTTATGATTTGTGTCTTAGAATCTTCAATTCACAATCTTAGATCCTAATCAATCAACTTCTTAATTCAATTAAGTTTTGGGCTGAGGGTTGGGGTTTGGCTTTTCAAAAATGATTTTCATATTTGTAAAATATTTTTACAATATGGTTCTATCAATCAAGTTGAATGTTTGATTCATAATCAATATATAAGTAAAATAAATATAAAACTACTTTAGATCTAATCTAAATAGGTTCATGTAATTGAAATAGTTTCAATAATAATCAATCATAAATCTTCTTTGATCAAATCTAATATATTTATGATGATTAAAATTAGATTAAAATATTTTTAATCAGATCATAAAATCTTATAGATCTAATCTAAAATTTAATGATCAATATTTTAGATCAGCACGTACTAGGACAACCTATTCACTATAAGGGATAAATCTTACAATAGGACAATCTTTTGGCAGTCCATGCAATATAAAATATTTTATTTTATTTTTTTAATTTTATATTTAATAATTAAATTATAAATTAGATCTAATCTAAGAAATAATCTAGACATGCATAAAAATTATGTAATAAGAACCTAGGCTCTGATACCAATTGAAGGAACCAGATCTAGGATTTTATAGGTAGATCTTGAAACTTTTTCAAGATCTTGCAGTGGAAGACTTAAATAAATCTAAAATTTATTTAAATAATCATATAAATACCTATATCTTAGATTTATTATATGATTAAGGTATGATATTAAATAAAAAATTAAAATCAAATAAGAAAGAAAAAGATTGATCAAATCAACCTAGATCTACACTACATCAAATGCAGGTATAAAGTTTATAGATCAGATCTATTACCTGAGCAAGTTTAGATGTTCTAACTTGCTGATCTAGGCTTGAGGATGAAGTCATGAGCCACACATGCATCCAACCTCTAGGAGTCATCGACACGAGCCTACAATCTCTAATCTGAAGTTCGATGTAGGAAATCAGCACAGCATGCTAGTACTATGCTGATCCTTCTTCGACGGTCAATCCGATGCTTTCTTCTTTAAAATTTGAACTCTCTAAAATATGAGAAGAAAGATGAGAGTTTGTTGATCTAAGACTCTCTCAAAAAAATCTCAAAGGAAAGGAGGAGAGAATGAAAATAAAACAGCTCTAGAAGAAAACCCTCTTCTTCTTCTCTTTTCTCTCACCTAGACACCTAGCTTGATGCCTATGGAACCCCCAGACCCAAGGATCCTCTTCCTCTAATTTTCTGGACACCCCAAACCTCTCCCAAAGCTCTGTATTTCATGAATAAATTAGAATAAAATTCATCCAATAAATGGGGAAAAAGAAGAGTCCAAGTTAGGTCAAATTTCTAGATTAGGAATATCCAAACATAGGAAGTTGTTGGGGCGCCCAACTCTTGGGCACCTCCTCTACAATTTTTGGCATGGACCAGAAAGGGAGGGCACCAAGAAAAGGAGATTATTTTCATGGAATAATAGAAGAATTAATTAAAAGAGAGGGTGGCATTCAAGGAAAGATGTTTTGGTCAACAAGGATTCTATCTCATAGAATCCTAAGCAAAACCAATTGCTCCTTTGACTTGGCCTTCCACCTAACTTCCAAATATGACTTGAAGAGAGAGAGGGGGCATGAAAATTAGGAAGAAAGGGATTTTTCATAAAAAATACCTATAAAATAGATATGGAGGGTGTTGGGACCAAGATGGTGCAAGGAGATAGGGAGTCCTAGTATGACTAGGACTCCTATTTTGACTTGGTCAAACAAGATCTTTTAATCAAATAAAATTAAAATTAAATAAATCTAATTAAATAAGATCCTAACCTATTTAAAAACTTAATTAAATCATATTAAATTAGATTTAATTTTAATTTTTTTAATCAAATTAGAAAATTGAGTTAATCCGAGTCCTAATTAGACTAGGACTAGTTCTTCCTTGCACTTGACTTATCCAATAAACCAATTGAACTTGATCTAATCAAGTCCAAACTAAATCTAATTAAATAATATTTAATTAGAATTAATTTTAACCTATTGACTTAATCAAATTAAGCTACTTAGCAATCCAATTGCTAATCGATCCTCCTGCAACACTTGCAGTTGGTTAAACATCAAATGTATTGATTGTTTAACCCTAGAACGATTCTTAATCATTGATCAACCATCTGATCAGATCACAAGCTCTAATGTATGTGACCTCATAGATTCAAACCTAAGTTGGTAGTATAAAAATAAATTTTTGTACTAATCAAAATAACCATCTAGCAATGAAGATGCAACGGTCGGATAGGTCGAAGGTGTAGAACACCATCCTTAGAATCCATGCTGATATAGTTTTCATAATTCATCCTCTTGACCATAATGCTCATAAGACACATCAAAGTTCAACTATCAACTCTGATCAGATTGTCCATATTGTATTTCAATATACCAAATTTATCTGATGGATTATCCTAGCTATGGTTTTGCTATATTGAAATACAGCGATACATTCTTCTCTAACTCTTGGAGTGGTCAATTCCATCTTGATCACACTCCAACATTGTAAGTACTTAACTATGCCCTGAAGCCTTCCATTGCTGAATTAGAAATTCAGTAAGTTTGGTATCTAAGCATAGTGAGTTGCTTGTAAGTCATTGACATAATCTCAGGTCTAAGGGATACTTATACCTATATCCCATCAGAGACATTCTCGATAGCAGAATGCTCTAAAGTTGGTCACGTTCAATGATGATGTACCGATACATCTCATCTGTATGCCATACCAATATCTCCACATACCTTAATTAAGAGGACAACCAACCTATATGGTATATAGCGATCTATGCTCGATAGACACTGTCGTCCTTGATAAGTGATAAAAATATACTAATAAAAGTATTAAATTATAAAATAAATTAAACTATTTCTTTAGAAATTAATATTTTTATTAATTTAATGTAGGAAAGAAGTCTACCAATGTGAAGATCTTATTTTTTTGATTCAGATGAAATAAATTTCAGGCAAAACGGACTTCAAACGAGCTCGAAATTGAATTTCAAAAAAAAATAAATCAGTCTGATTCAAACTGGTTCAGAAAAACCGGCTCAGCAGATCGTCCAGTTTGACCGCACCAGCAGACCAATCCACTGACATAGTGCTGACGGTAGGCTGACGTTAGCATTTTTTGTAGTGCACAGTGGATCGACTTGAGGGCATTTTGGAAATTTTACATGAAGAATTGCGCTCCAATTGGCTGAAGAATGTGACGGTCCACACAACACCGAGCTCGCGCATGGTCTATAGAGGGTAATTTGGGAATTTTATTTGATCCGATAGGTGCCTTTTATTGAGATTTGATCGGACGTTCGACATGCATGCACTGATGAAAGCATCCGTAGCTCCCGATCGAGATCCAATGGCTGAGATTCATCCTGATGTTAAACCAAGATCAGAAGCCTTCATTGTGAGTGATCTGATGGCCCAGATTCAATCCAACGAGAGATCCAATGGCTGGCATGAATTTCGACTTGATTTGGAAAATTTTAAAGGGTTTTTAAGTGATTTTTGGACCGTTTGATCAACATCCAACGATCAAAATCATCTAAAATCCTAATTTGAGTTGTTTTAAGAGTTCTAAACCTAATTTCAAGAGGATTTTGGTGGAAAATCAATCTCTTAGCCTATAAAAATAGAGGACCTGTTGTTGTCGTAAAAAAAAAGTTAGAAAGAAAGAGAAAAAAGTCAGAGAGAGAGAGAGAAAAAAAGAGAAAGGAAGTCAGAGAAATAAAAAAAAAGAAGAGAAAGAGAGGAGAGGGGTAGAAAGAGAAGTGAGATTTTTGAGAGAAAGAAAAGGGTTTTTAATTTTTTTCTTCCGATAATTAGAATATTAATCAAGGTGCTTCTTCTTCTTCACCAAGTTCTCCACACTAAGAGCGACGGACAATCAATTTCAGCAATCAAATCGTCTAATTTCTTTATACGTTTTATTTTATTTGTTATTTTTGAACTTATTATCATGAACTAAATTTTCTTTTACTAAGGCTAAGATATAGCCACTTTTTTGATGCAATATTCAGTATGATTTATTTTTAATTTTAAATTTTATTCATGAGGAGTATATAAATTTGATCTTAATGCTTTTAGATTATCGGCCATCTTGTAATTGATCCGATGAACATAGATGTTACAGACCAAGTACATCTATATTATTGCTTCTTGATTATATACCTTGTATTATGAATCAAATTAGAATTCATATGCATGCAGAAATTTTAGTGCGCTTTGGACGCAGCGTATTTTAATTAGAGGGTTTCACAAAACTTAATACATTAATATTTATTTAAATTACACCAAGATCAAAGGGTAATTAATAAATATTGATAGTTTTGCTATGCCTAGACCAAAGGTAGTGAATGAATTAGGAGACTCCACCATCACATGAAATAAAATTAATCTAATAATCTGAATATTGTATTGACTGAGTTGGTGAACCGTTTGCTTTAGTAACCCATTATTCTTAAGTTTTAAACCCTAATAATTACACTCTTTCTATTTTCTTAAAATTTTTAATTATTTCTTTATTTTGTTCTTTAATTTCTTATTCTCATAAATCGGTCTTCTAAATAAAGCATAGGAAAGAGCTTTTTAGTACTTATTTTCCAATCCTCTAGAATAATACTCTACTTATTCACTTTATTACTTGACCGATTGGTGCACTTGCCATAGCTATAGATTAACACTCATGAGGTTTTTGGTGTCGTTGCCAGAGATTGTGTCTAAAATAATATTAAAATTTTGATCCTAGCTTTACTTTAGAATTTTATTTTTAATTTTTATTATTTTTTTAAAAAATTTGTTCAGTGCATGACACATACTGGACATAGTAACTTACTACCTTTAGATCCAGAAATTGAAAGGACCATTAGAAGACTACAACAAGAAAGAAACATGGCAGCTGAAGATCCTAACGACATCAATCTAGGATTAGATATGGTGACCGAAGGACAACATGAAGCTATTCGACTAGTACATCATCCATTAAATGATTACATCACACCATCTGTAGCCGTTGCAGCTTCGAGCATCAAGAGACCGCTTGTACGAGTAAACAACTTCGAAATAAAATCGATGATGATCCAGATGATTCAATCAACTATCCAATTCAGTGGACACATGCATGATGATCCGAATGCCCATATTTCTAATTTTCTTGAACTTTGTGATACTTTTAAAATTAATGGGGTGTCAGATGATGCTATTAGATTAAGATTATTTTCTTTCTCTTTATGGGACAAAGCTAAGCATTGGCTTCAGTCTCTTCCTACAGGTTCTATCATAACTTGGGAGGTCCTATCCCAAAAATTTTTAGCTAAGTACTTTCCACCTTCCAAGACTGCCAAGATGCACAACGATATTGATAAGTACAATAAAAGTATTAATTTATCAATTAATATTAAAAATTAATAATCAATTTATATATAATTTTTAAGAAATTCATATTTTCATTAATTAAAAAAATTAATTAAAAAATAATAAAAATTAAAAAATAAAATTTTATTATTAATCGAAAGAGCTCATTTTTTTGATCACAATAAAATAAATTTCAAGTAAAACGGAGATAAAATGGAAAAGATATAAATTTTTAAAGATATAAAATAAATAAAAATTAAATAAAAAAAAAGAAAATGGCTCAACCGGCTCCGTAAGCCGAGCCACCAAGCCAAGCCAAGCCATCAAAGCCGACTCAGCCGTTGAAGCCATCAGTCCGGTCTACGATCCAGGCGTGGACCGCCAGCTCAGCAAAAACCGACGAATCAGAGATCGCCACGTGGCGGACCTAGACCCTTAAAGGGTCTACAAAAATTTATCGCGGCTCACAGGGCAATCTGGTCATTTCACTCGGTGACAGAAGCGTTGATTGGTTGCGGTGTGCGGTGCGGCCGGTCTACGCGGTCCATGGGAACAGTGATTGCGCGATCGGACGGCTGCGGTTGATTGCGGTTAAGATCGGACGGTCAGCATTTTTTTCGATTGCCAATTTCACTCGGATCACCATCGGATGGCAGCGCCTGATTCCAGCTTCGATCCGACGGTCCAGAATGCTCCCGACGGTGATCAGGACTCCCGAAGCATGATTTGCGGCCAGATTTCCTCGATCAAGCGCGATCGGACGGCCAGAATTTAATCCGACCTGATCTGGGCTGATAGGCATCCGATTTTGATGATTTTTGAACCGTTGGATTCCTATTGAATAGCCAGATTTTACCAGATTTACCAGAGTCATAACAGAGTTATTTTTATTCAAATTTTATTCAAATTTTTATGATTACAAAGGCAATTAGTCCCATATTGCTTTTAGAAATAAATATCTACCTCTTCTAGCTCTATAAAAAGGATCCTAAGCCTCTAAGAAAGGGAGGAGGGTTGGAAGGGAAGCTAAGGTATAGGGTGGAAGTCCAAGCTCTGGATTAAAGGTTGCTTCAAAGCTACGGTGCTGAGAAGAAGAGCCGGTCTTCTACGCCATCTTCATGCCTACGCTGATCTGCGATCTCCATCTAGTTCTTTTTCCTTTAATTTCTTGTATTAAAATTCTAAATTTTCTTTAATTTCTTGTATTTAAATTCTGCATCTTAGTTTTAAATTTAATAAAGAAAGTTTCATTATTCTTTTCAATTCTAGCTCTTTAAATTATTTGTTCTTTATTGCTTTTTAATTTTACTATAAGTAGTTGCTAAGATCTAAATAGTAGATCTTAGTATCAAATTTATTTTTGCATAATTTAAATTCTATTTTTATTTATAGATCTATTTTTCAACTTTAATTTTTTAAAAAAATCCTTTCTTTCTTTTCTTAAAAAAAAAAAATCAAAGATTTTAGAAATAAATCATTGCCTCTCTGTGGATTCGACCCGACTCACCACTTTCTTCATAATTTTTAGTTAATTTAAAAAGTAAAGAGTCGGATTTAAATTGATAAACACGGTGTCTTAACGACAGCATCGTGTCCCTATCAAGTTTTTGGCGCCGTTGCCGGGAGGCATAAAAATTAAAATTTCTTTATTTTTTTGATTTTTTTTTACTGCCTACTCATTATTTTTTATTTATTTTGCAGAAAAGAAAAAAAAAAAAAAAGGAACAAGGAAGATTAGGGCACGAACAAAACTCTCAATCCTATTCGGTGAGATCATTCCTAAACCCTAAATCTCTTTCTTTATTTTTAATATTTGCTTTATTTTAAATTAATTAAAAATATTACCTACGTAAACCTAATTAAAAATCTCATCACAAGATTAGAAACCCTAATTATTTAGAGCATCCATCATATTAGTTTTTATTCTTATTTTTGGTGATTGCTGGAGTCAAGGTAAGCCTTTTTATAATTTAATTAGTTAGTTTAAATTGCATAGAACTCTTTGATTGGAATTTTTTTTTTCTTTTGCATATTTCATATTAAACCAAATTAAGGGCACAACCCATTAAACAAGATAAGGTGGGGATTTGATCACCCTTCCTTAGCCCACAAACAACCAACCAGCATCCTGCATTAACCCAAACCTTAACTCTTAAAATCAATTAGACATTAACCTTTAAGGATATTCGAGCTCAATAGGACAAGAAATCCTAAGAGTTGAACCAAGTTAGGGTTAATCAATTTGACTGGTGTCTAGGAAAGTGGTTCAGGGACGACTGGGCCCGAAAGAAGGTGGTTACTTAATTGGTTCTGTTCGCTTACCTGGCCAAGCACAATTGGTGTCTAAGGCAAGCAACGGAGGGACTCCCACCGACTTTACACTTACCTGGCCAGTTGATTGGCTAATCCTCTATTTGGAGGGCTTGAAGGTGATCTTGGCAGTTAGGAGCTGTCTAGATCTAGGATAACTCTTAGTCAGGATTGATTGCCTAACTTGTTTGCCAAATAATATCTAACATAAACCACAAATTAACTCCTCCCTATCTTCTCCAGATTTAAGACTCTTTTGGATTTTTCCTCTTCTTTCTTTCTCTCTTCTTTTCTTAAAATAAATAAATAAATAAATAAATAAATAAAATAATTAAAAAAATTTTAAAAAAAAAATTGAACCATATATCAAATTGCACTAGTACATGCACGGTAGAAGATCACTTTTACCTGACCTAGTTAAACCAGATCCTGAAATTGAAAGACTAATTCATTTAAGACCAGATAATCAAATGGCTGGAAATCGTGAAGAACCACCTAGGCAGATGAAGGAATACTTTATTCCTTCCACCTACAACCCATCGACTTGCATCCACATACCTGATATCCCTGCTAGCCACTATGAGATTAAGTCGACCACAATCCAGATGCTCCCATCTTTTTATGGGAATGCCAATGAAGACCCTTACAAACATCTGGATGAGTTCTTAGAAATCTGCTCTACGGTAAAAATTCAGAATTTTTCTGATGATGCCCTTAGACTGACCTTGTTCCCTTTCTCATTAAAAGATAAAGCCAAGTACTGGCTTGGCACATTAGGAAGAACAATTCAAACATGGGCAGAGATGCAACATGAATTTCTTAAGAAATTTTATCCTATAGGACGAACTAATACTATGAGGCGAGCCATCACAGGATTTGCTCAGCTTCCAGGGGAACAAATTCATGAATCATGGGAAAGACTTAAGGAACTTCTTAGAAAATGCCCACACCATGGTCTATCTAAGTGGCAAATTGTACAAGCTTTCTATGAAGGTTTAGGAGATCAATATAAGCAGATGGTTGATGCATCCTGTGGAGGTGCATTCATGAGCAAAAGTGAGGATGAAGCTTATACCTTATTTGAAACTTTAAGTGAAAACTCTATTAACCATGCTTCATTATCTTCTTATGAAAGATCAATTTCTCAACAAAAACGGGCAGGAATTTATGAGATCAAAACTCCAGAACTCAATTCTAAGACAGATTTGAACATAATAGCACAAAAATTAGATAAAGTCGACCTTATTGCACAGAAATTAGATCAATTCCTAAATCTTAGGTCAACAATCTCCTGCACAATACACACCAGCTTCTAATTATCAGGTGATTTGCTCTATTTGTGCTAGCCCAACACATCATGTAAGTGAATGTCCCACGGTTGCACAATTACCACCTCTTATCCAAGAACAAGTCCAAGCTGCTCAAGGTTACTCAAAACCACTTAATGACCCATATTCAAATTCATATAATCCTGGTTGGAGAAACCATCCTAATTTCTCTTGGAAACCACAACAAACTCAGGCTCAGACCCAAATCCCACCAAGTTCAAAATTATCAAAATAGGCCCCAGTACCAGAACTATGCCTATAATAAGGGTCAGCCTAGTCAGTCTTTTCAACCACTACATTATAATCAACCCTCATACCCACCTCCTCAACAGACCAATCTAGCCGACGATAAATTCAATCAACTTCAACAATTAATTCTAAGCCAACAACAATCAATCGCCAGACTAGAAGCTCAAATAGGACAAATAGCTGAGTCTAGCATGAGGAGAGAACCGGGTCAATTACCAAGCCAACCAATTGCAAATCCTAAAAATAATCCATCCAATGTCTATCAACCACCTGGATTTACTCATCCATCTAACATTCCACCTAAGAACCCCCAATTAGAAAATGCCAAAGCAATATCTGAACTTAGAAGTGGTAGGATTCTTAAGGACCCATATCAAGACCAGGTGATAGAGGCCAATACTGATGTTAGCCAAGATGAGAAATTTGAAGAAGAGGATAATCATATAGAAGAACTTGAGCTTAAGACTGGTACTGACACTGATAAGATGGATAAAGAAAAGAAGAGAACAGATGAATTAGCTGAGACATATAAACCCAAAGCCCCATTCCCTTCGGCCTTAGAAGCAGGCTCTTCTCGCAAAAAGCAAGAAACACGCAACAAGGAGCTAATGGAACTATTTAAACAAGTTCATATTAATTTACCCCTCCTCGATGCAATTCAGCATGTTCCAGCCTATGCTAAATTTCTTAAAGAACTCTGTACCCAAAAGCGTGAGCCACGAACCACCAAAAGAGTTATGCTATCCGAGGATGTAAGTGCGGTCCTGTTAAATCCAATACCTCAAAAGATGAAAGATCCTGGTGCACCCTTAATTTCATGTGTTATTGGAGGTATAACCTTTGAACCGAGCATTACTAGACTTAGGAGCTAGTGTAAACCTCCTTCCAACCTCGGTTTATGAAAAATTTGGGATTGGAGAATTAAAACCCACATCAGTCATTTTGCAATTAGCTGATAGATCTATAAAAACACCGCGTGGTTTAATTGAGGATGTTCTAGTTAGAGTAGATAAATGTTATTTTCCTGTAGACTTTCTCATACTTGACATGGAACCATCCCAAGAGCTGAACCAAAATCCCATAATTTTAGGACGTCCATTCTTAGCAACCGCCAATGCCAATATCAACTGTAAAATGGGAGCTATGGATATTTCTTTTGGGAATCAAAAAGTAAGAATTAATATTTTTAATACCCCAAAGTACACCCAAGAGGAGGAAGACTGCTTTGTAATCAATCAGATAGATGAAATAGTTGAATCTAATTCCTCCTTAGATTTACTACAAGATGATGAACCCACTGAAGAAACTCAAACCCAGGAAGTAAATACCCTGCTTAATTCACCTCAACCATCACATTCATTACCTTGGTCAGTAAAAATTGAGCCCTTACCTGAGCGAAAAATTGAACCATTACGTCCTTCAATTCAGGCCCCACCACAACTTGAACTAAAACCTTTACCTGAATCACTTAAGTATGTATTTTTAGGATCAAAGAAAACCCTACCAGTAATAATTGCTTCCAACTTAACTACTGAACAGGAAAACCAATTGGTAAATATTCTAAAAACATATAAAGAGGCCATAGGGTGGACCATTGCCGATTTAAAAGGAATTAGTCCGTCAATATGCATGCACCATATTTATACAGAAGATAATGCCAAACCAACTCGAGAGATGCAAAGAAGGCTTAACCCTAACATGCAAGAAGTAGTCAAGAAAGAAGTAATTAAATGGTTAGATGCTGGAATTATTTATCCTATCTCTGACAGCCACTGGGTGAGTCCTACACAAGTTGTTCCAAAAAAATCTGGACTTACGGTTGTCCGCACTGAACATGGAAACTTAGTACCAACACGACTTTCCACTGGGTGGCGTGTCTGCATAGATTATAGAAAACTCAATACAACCACCCGAAAAGATCACTTTCCCTTATCCTTTATCGATCAAATCCTAGAAAGACTAGCAGGCCAACAATACTTTTGCTTTTTAGATGGATACTCGGGATACAATCAGGTAGCAATCTACCCAGGAGATCAGGAAAAGACCACCTTTACATGTCCTTATGGAACCTTTGCTTTCCGTAGAATGCCATTCGGATTATGTAATGCACCTGCAACTTTTCAACGGTGCATGATGTCAATATTTTCAGACATGATAGGAGATTTCTTAGAAATATTCATGGATGACTTTTCAGTCTTTGGAGAATCTTTTGAGAGTTGTCTCAACAATTTGAAGAAAATATTAAAACGATGTATTGAGGCTAATCTAGTGTTAAGCTGGGAAAAGAGCCACTTCATGGTTCAAGAAGGGATCGTTTTAGGACATATAGTATCCAAGAAAGGGATTGAGGTAGATAAAGCTAAAGTTGAACTAATTTCTAAACTTCCTCCTCCCACTTCTGTCAAACAAATTCGATCTTTTCTTGGTCATGTAGGATTCTATCGTCGCTTCATCAAAGAGTTCTCTAAAATTTCTCATCCTTTGTGTAATCTCCTTGCTAAGGATGTTTCTTTTAACTTTGATGAAAATTGTCTTAAAGCTTATGAAATCTTAAAAGAAGCTGTGACCAAAGCTCCAATCATACAACCTCCTAATTGGTCACTACCTTTTGAAATTATGTGCGATGCCTCAGATTTTGCCATAGGAGCTGTCCTAGGCCAAAGGGTAAACAAATGTCCTGTAGTGATCTATTATGCTAGTAGAACTCTGAATGAAGCACAAATGAATTATACCACCACTGAAAAAGAGTTGCTAGCCATTGTGTTTGCCCTAGAAAAGTTTAGATCATATTTATTAGGATCAAAAATCATAATTTACTCGGATCATTCAGCCTTGAGATACCTGCTCTCAAAGAAAGATGCTAAACCATGATTAATTAGATGGATTTTACTGTTACAAGAATTTGACATTGAAATTCGAGATAAGAAGGGATCTAAAAATGTTGTAGCAGACCATCTGTCTAGGATCCTAGTGAAAGATAATGAACCTGTATCAATCAGAGAATCTTTTCCAGATGAACAATTGTTAACAGTTTCACATACAAAGACTCCTTGGTTTGCAAATATTGTCAATTACTTAGTCATAGGATAAATTCCTGATGGCTGGTCTAAGAATGAAAAGGATCGATTCTTTGCTCAAATCAAATATTATTTTTGGGAAGATCCTGAGCTTTTTAGAATTTGTGCTGATCAAATCATTCGTAGATGTGTTCCTGAATCTGAACAATGGAGTATCTTACAATTTTGTCATACTCTTGCTTGTGGAGGACACTTTTCTGGACGAAAAACTGCGGCCAAAGTGTTACAGAGTGGTTTTTATTGGCCAACATTATTTAAGGATGCCCATACTTTTAGTCAGGAGTGTTTTAAGTGTCAAGCCTTAGGGAATATTTCAAAGAAAGACATGATGCCTTTGAACCCCATTTTAGTGGTTGAAATTTTTGATGTATGGGGAATTGATTTTATGGGACCTTTTCCACCTTCCAATGGATTTGAATACATTTTGGTAGCTGTCGATTATGTTTCTAAATGGATTGAAGCAATAGCAACTCGAACCAATGATCATAAAGTAGTCCTAAAATTTATTCAGAAGAATATCTTTTCCAGGTTCGGATTTCCACGTGCTATCATTAGTGACGGGGGTACCCATTTTACAAATCATCAATTTCGAACTTTATTACGAAAATATGGGGTGACACATAAGATAGCTACACCATACCATCCGCAAACAAGTGGTCAGGTAGAAGTCTCTAATAGGGAAATCAAGAATATCTTACAAAAGACTATTAGGCCTGATCGAAAAGATTGGTCAGATCGATTGGATGATGCATTATGGGCCTATAGGACAGCTTATAAAACCCCCATTGGAATGTCTTCCTATAGATTAATCTATGGAAAAGCATGTCACCTTCTGGTAGAACTTGAACATAAAGCATATTGGGCAATAAAATAATTAAATTTCAATTTAAACAAAGCTGGTTCCAATCGGATGTTACAATTAAGTGAATTAAAAGAATTAAGGCAAGAAGCTTATGAAAATTCAAAAATTTATAAGGAGAAAATGAAAGCCTTCCATGATAAACATATTTCAAGAAAAATCTTTGAGCCAAATCAACAAGTCTGGTTATTTAACTCAAGGCTTCGATTATTTCCTGGAAAACTAAAATCCAGATGGGATGGACCTTATATAGTTAATCATGTATTCCCACATGGTGCAATTAAACTCTATGATCCCAGGACTAAAAATTTTTTTAAGGTAAATGGCCAAAGGCTTAAACCATATATCGAAGGGATATCATTAAATCGAAATATTGATCAAGTGCAATTAATAGAACCATAATGAATTAAACGGTATTTTGTCTGGCTGAAGACAATAAACTTAGCGCTTATTGAGAGGCAACCCAATACTTCTTGAATCTAATTTATTCTTTTTAGTCTCTTTTTAGGCTAAGTTGGAGAAGAACCACAAAAGACTGGAGAAGGATCATAAGCTTCAAAACCCATCTAAATAAACAAACATAATTTTCACCCTTTTATTTGTCCTCCCTCTCCATTAAGGACAATGCCAATTCAGTTGGGGGGTAAAATTCAAAAAATAAAAAATAAAAAAAATAAAAAAATAAAAAAAATAAAAATAAAAATAAAAAAAATAAAAATAAATAAATAAATAAAAATAAAAAAAATAATAATAAAAAAAATAAAATAAAAAATATATATAATATAATAAAAAAAAGTAATAATAAAAAATATAATTAATATATATATATATAATAATAATCAAATTTTGGATGAACTATATTTCAGAAAAGAAAATCTTAAGCAAAATAAATTAGGAAAAGTAATAAAGTTAGAAAGTATTAACTAATAATGGTAGCGAGTTAAGAAGCAGATTACTTGGTCAGACCATTAGCAGCCTACTTAGGTCATTTAAAGGCTAACAGTACTTCTAATTGCACATGAACACTAATGAAGTAAAGCAGGTGTTGATTATAAGGCTAAATTGAGGATTCAATTATCACTAAAAGTTGATGGTTTATATATACTTCAATTAAAAAAAAAAATTAAATTTAAGAAAAGAGCTACCTGCTTAAATTTTTTTTTTTAAAAAAAAAAGAGTGCAAAACACAGAGTATATGTGGATTGCCCTAAGCTAGAACTCTGCACCTTAAGTCAAGTGTAGAAGTTTACATCAATCGGTGAAGGGAAGGCCAGGATGCTCAGCACAATACAAAAAAAAAAAAAAAAAAAAAAGCAGTGTGAAAGCTACCTTGATTCATGCATTTTGGAGTATATAGAAAACTAACCAAAATAAGTGACAAAAGAAGATTCATTTGTCCTTTGAATCAACACCCAAATGCTAAGTTAGTATTCACAAAACCAGTGCTGAAAATCTTTAGATGAACTCTAAGAAAGTTTCTGATTAATCTGCCATAAAATTTACTTCTGAAACTCAATACTTAGTTAGTGATACTGTCTAAACTTTTGATCTTAAACTCTAGATTTATTCTTGTGAAGGAAGATCTCAATGAAATATGATACTTGATCTAAATTAAAATTCTTTTTTTACTCGAGGATGAGCAAAGCTTAAGTTGGGGGGTGTGATAAGTACAATAAAAGTATTAATTTATCAATTAATATTAAAAATTAATAATCAATTTATATATAATTTTTGAGAAATTTATATTTTCATTAATTAAAAAAAAATAATTAAAAAATAATAAAAATTAAAAAATAAAATTTTATTATCAATCGAAAGAGCTCATTTTTTTGATCATAATGAAATAAATTTCAAGTAAAACGGAGCTAAAACGGAAAAGATATAAATTTTTAAAGATATAAAATAAATAAAAATTAAATAAAAAAAAAGAAAATGGCTCAGTCGGCTTCGTAAGTCGAGCCACCAAGCCAAACCAAGCCATCAAAGCCGATTCAGCCATTGAAGCCATCAGCCGGTCTACGATCCAGGCGTGGACCGCCAGCTCAGCAGAAATCGACGAATCAGAGATCGCCACGTGGCGGACCTAGACCCTTAAAGGGTCTACAAAAATTTATCATGGCTCACAGGGCAATCTGGTCATTTCACTCGGTGATAGAAGCATTGATTGGTTGCAGTGTGCGGTGCGGTCGATCTACGCGGTCCATGGGAACAGTGATTGCGAGATCGGACGGCTGCGGTTGATTGTGGTTAAGATCGGACGGTCAGCATATTTTTCGGTGGCCAATTTCACTCGGATCACCATCGGATGGCAGTGCCTAATTCCAGCTTCGATCCGACGGTCCAGAACTCTCTCGGTGGTGATCAAAAATCCCGAAGCACGATTTGCGGCCAGATTTCCTCGATCAAGCGCGATCGGACGGCCAGAATTTAATCCGACCTGATCTGGGCTGATAGGCATCCGATTTTGACAATTTTTGAATCGTTGGATTCCTACCGAATAGCCAAATTTTACCAAATTTACCAAAGTAATAACAGAGTTGTTTTTATTCAAATTTTATTCAGATTTTTATGATTACAAAGGTAATTAGTCCCATATTGCTTTTAGAAATAAATATCTACCTCTTCTAGCTCTATAAAAAGGATCCTAAGCCTCTAAGAAAGGGAGGAGGGTTGGAAGGGAAGCTAAGGTATAGGGCGGAAGTCAAGCTCTGGATTAAAGGTTGCTTCAAAGCTACGGTGCTGAGAAGAAGAGCCGGTCTTCTACGCCATCTTCATGCCTACGCTGATCTGCGATCTCCATCTAGTCTTTTTCCTTTAATTTCTTGTATTAAAATTCTAAATTTTTTTTAATTTTTTGTATTTAAATTCTGCATCTTAGTTTTAAATTTAATAAAGAAAGTTTCATTATTCTTTTCAATTCTAGCTCTTTAAATTATTTGTTCTTTATTGCTTTTTAATTTTACTATAAATAGTTGCTAAGATCTAAATAGTAGATCTTAGTATCAAATTTATTTTTGCATAATTTAAATTCTATTTTTATTTATAGATCTATTTTTCAACTTTAATTTTTAAAAAAAATCCTTTCTTTCTTTTCTTAAAGAAAAAGAATCAAAATTCTAGAAATAAATCATTGCCTCTCTATGGATTCGACCCGACTCACCACTTTCTTCATAATTTTTAGTTAATTTAAAAAGTAAAGAGTCAGATTTAAATTGATAAACATGGTGTCTTAACGACAGCATCGTGTCCCTATCAGATATCACTTTCTTTATGCAGATGGGCATGGAGACACTATATGAGGCTTGGGAGCATTTCAAGGAACTGTTGAGGAGATGTCTACATCATCAACTACCCGTATGGCTTCAGGTACAAACTTTCTATAATGGTTTATCTCCTACTAATCATTCTATGATTGATGCAGCAGCAGGAGGAACCATTAACCAAAAAATGGAGGAAGAAGCCTTCGATCTGATCGATGAGATGGCATCAAATAGCTATCAATGGCAGATAGAATGCGTGATGCCAAAAAGACTAGCAGCTGTGCAGGGAGTAGATTGCGTGCCAACCTTACTAGCTAAAATTACAGCCCTTAGAGCTGAAGTCAACAACTTAAAGGGAACAGCTATGCATATTCAGAGCATCACCTGTGACCTGTGTGGAGGAGGACATGATACGAGCAATTGCCAGACAGGTAATCCTTTTGCTAAAGCAACTGATACAGCTAATTATATTGGTAATTTTTTTAGGCCACAACAAAATAATCCCTACTCCAACACATACAATCAAGGGTGGAGGCAGCACCCAAATTTCTCATGGAGTAATCAAAATGCAGCACAACAGCCACCCCCAGGATTCCAAGTACCTGAAAAGAAGTCCAACATGGAAGAGCTGATGGTCAAATTTATGCAAAACCAAGAAGCAACTATAAAAAATTTGGAAGCCAAACTTAGGCAGGACCAAGCAGCAGCAATTCAAAACTTGGAGATGCAAATAGGTCAAATGGCTAAGATAATCTCCGAGAGACCTCAAGGATCCTTGCCCAGCAATACGGAGACCAATCCAAGGGAGCAAGTCAATGCTATCACCCTAAGAAGTGGTACAAAGTTGGAGGAGCCACATCAGAAGAAAGAGACTGAAGAGCCAACTACAAATAAGGAACCATCAACTAAAATTCGTCAGTCACCAAAACAACCAGCAGATGGATGGTCTCCAGGTATACGATTTGCCGATCCAAATGTGAAGCCCTACGTGCCGCCACTACCATTCCCAGAGAGACAAATACAGCATCCAGATAAGAAATTTTCTAACTTTTTTAAAATTTTAAAGAATTTACATATTAATATTCCTTTTGTAGATGCTATTACTCAAATGCCCAGGTATGCCAAGTTTCTCAAAGAAATCCTAACAAATAAGAAAAAGCTGAAGGAGCATGAGAGAATAAATTTGAATGAAGAATGCTCAGCAATACTTCAAAATAAATTACCACAGAAGCTAAAAGATCCAGGGAGTTTTACTATCCCTTGCATTATTGGTGATTGTAGTTTTGATAAAGTTTTATGTGATTTAGGAGCAAGTATTAATCTCATGCCTTTTTCTATTTTCAGAAAAGCTGGGTCTAGGAGAACCGAAAGCCTACCACTATTACTCTTCAATTAGCCGACAGATCCATTAAATATCCAAGAGGTATAGTGGAGGATGTCTTGGTAAAGGTAAACAAGTTTATTTTTCCTATTGATTTTATTGTTCTTGATATGAAAGAAGATTATGATGTACCCCTTATTTTAGGGAGACCCTTTTTAGCTACTGGAGGAGCTTTAATAGATGTTCAACAAGAAAAATTAATTCTTAGAATCCAAGATGAACAAGTTACTTTTAATGTTTTCAAAGATACTAAACATCCTGATGATAATCAAACTTATTTTCTAATTGATATTATTGACAATTCAGTATATGAGAATTCTGTAGAAAATAGGTTTGAGACTATAAAAGCTAGCAATGTCAAATTGAAAGAGGACTCGATCAAACATGAAAGTATTCCAATTGAAGTGGCACCAGATTGATCCACTTTAGAACTCAAAGAAAGTCAAGCTGAAGACTATAAATCAGAACTACTAGATAGGTTATTTCTTTTCTTTTTAGTTTTGATCATTTTTTTTTTTTTATTTTTCAGTAATTTATTGTTGCTCTTTTACTGCTTTGGTGTGTATTTTCAATTTTGCAGAAAAAAATCAATGAGAGCTCAAGCAAAATTTCAAAGCTCCAAAGAACCAGACTGAACCAAATCAGGTGTATTCCTTCCTATCCTTTATTGCACCCTTTATTTTTCTTTCTCCTTTAAGATAATGTAGAATAAGTTAGGGGGTAAAAAAAAAAAAAAATCATGTGTCAAGAAGAAAATCTTGAGCAAGATAGACTGGATAAGTGATAAAAGATAGAATTATTTGCTAATGAATGTAATGAGTTAAAGAAGTAGATTAGTTGGTCAACTTTTAGCAGCCTACTTAGGTCATTAAAAGACTATTAGCACTTCTAATTGCACATGCACACTAACAAGGCAAAGTAGGTATTGATTATAAGGCCAACTGAGGATTCAATTATCACTAAAAATTGATAATTAATATACATTCTAATCAAAGAAACTTGAATTTAAGGAAAGAGCTACCTGCCTAAAAATAAAGTGCAAAAGATAGAGTATATGTGGATTGCCCAAAGCCTAGTAACTGGGTCTCTGCACCTAGGTCAAGTGTGAAAATTCATGTAAAATGGTGAAGGAAAGGCCAGGATGCTCAGCACAGTAAAAAAAAAAAAAAAAGGGGGGCAGTGTGAAAGCTACCTTAATTCATGAGTATAAAATTGAGAATGTATAGAAAATTGACCAAAATAGGTGATAAGAGAGGATACTTTTGTTCTTTTAATTTAATACTGAAATGCTAAAGTTAGTCATCACGAACACAAGTGCTATAGATCTTTGATGTACTCTAAGAAAGTTTTTAATTGTATTGACTGAAAAATTTGCTTCTGAAGCTCAATGCTTAATTAGCAGTATTTTCTAAACTTTTTGACCTTTAGTCCTAGATTTTATCTTTGTGATGGATAATCTTATTGAAACATGGTATTAAATAAAACATTGCTAAGGGACTAGCAATGACTAAGTTGGGGGTGTGATAAGTGGTAAAAATATACTAATAAAAGTATTAAATTATAAAATAAATTAATCTTATTTTTTAAAAATTGATATTTTTTTTTATTAATCTTATGTAGGAAAGAAGGCCACCAATATGAAGATCTTATTTTTCTGATTCAGATGAAATAAATTTCAGGCAAAATGGACTTCAAACGAGCCCAGAAATTGAATTTCAAAAAAAAAAAAATTGCCGATCCGAGTTCAAATCGATTCAGAAAATCTGGCTCAGCAGACCGCCCGGTTCGACCGCACCAGCAGACCAACCTGCTGATGCAGCACTGACGATAGGCTGATGTCAGCATTTTTTGCGGCGCACGGTGGACCGATTTGGAGGGCATTTTGGGAATTTCACATGAAGAAGCGCGCTCTGATTGGCTGGAAGAATGCGACGGTCCATGCAACACTGAGCTCATGCAAGGTCTATAAAGGGCAATTTGAGAATTTTGTCTAATCCAATGGGTGCCTTTCATTGGAATTTGATCGGACAGCCGAAATGCATGCGCTGAAGAATGACATTCGCAGCTCCCGATCGAGATCCAACAATTGAGATTCATCCCGACTTTAAACTAAAGATCAGAAGCATTCTTATGGATCTGACAGTCCAGATTCAATCCAACGACTGATCCGATGGCTACCATAAATTTTAACTTGATCTGAGATATTTTAAAGGGTTTTTAAGCAATTTTTGGATGGTTTGATCGACATCCAACGGTCAGAATCATCCAGGGTCCTAATTTGACTTACATTAAGAGTTTTAAACCTAATTTTTAAGAGAATTTTGGTGAAAAATCCACCTCTCAGCCTTTAAAAAGTCTGCTGTTGCCAAAAAAAAAAAGAGAGAGGGAAGATAGTAAAAAAAAAGAGAAAAAGAAAAAGAAGAGAAAGAGAGGAGAGAGGTAGAAAGAGAAGAGAGATTTTTGAGAGAAAAGGAAGGGTTTTTAATTTTTTTTCTTCTTCCAACAATCAGAACATTGATCAAGGAGCTTCTTTTCTTCTTTCACCAAGTTCTCCACACCAAAAGCGGCGGACAGTCAATTTTAGCAATCAAACAGTCTAATTTTTTTATACCTTTTATTTTATTTGCTGTTTTTGAACTTGTTATCATGAACTAAATTTTCTTTTACTAAGGCTAAGGTGTAGCCACTCTTTTGATGCAATATTCAGTATGATTTATTTTTAATTTTAAATTTTATTCATGAGGAGTATATAAATCTGATCTTAATGCTTTTAGATTACTGGCCATCTTCTAATTGATCTGATGAACATAGATGTTACGGACCAAGTACATCTATGTTATTGCTTCTTGATTATATACCTTGTATTATGAATCAAATTAGAATTCATATGCATGCAAAATTTTAGTGCGCTTTGGACGCAGCGTATTTTAATTAGAGGGTTTCACAAAACTTAATGCATTAATATTTATTTAAATTACACCTGGACCAAAGGATAATTAATAAATATTGATAGTTTTGCTATGCCTGGACCAAAGGGTAGTGAATAAATTAGGAGACTCCACCGTCACATGAAATAAAATTAATCTAATAACCTGAATATTGTATTGACTGAGTTGGTGAACCAATTGCCTTAGTAACACATTGCTCTTAAGTTTAAAACCCTAATAATTATACTCTCTCTATTTTCTTAAAATTTTTAATTATTTCTTTATTTTATTCTTTAATTTCTTATTCTCATAAATCGGTCTTCTAAATAAAGCATAAGAAAGATCTTTTCAGTACTTATTTTCCAATCCTCTAGGGACGATACTCTACTCATTTACTTTATTACTTGATTAACTGATGCACTTGCCACAGCTATAGATTAGCATGCATCATTAGTATACGATCTCTTCTTTAGGATAGATGAGTCTTGAGCCTATGATGTAGAGATACTAGAATGAGAGTATAAGTACTCATTAGAGAATAAGGGCACTGAGCATGACCACCTCGAGCAGTCATCAAAAAGTCTACCTTCTTGTTGATGACTGGCTCGAAACTGCAGTAGTGTATCTGGTTCTTTGATCTGAGGTGCATCGATAGTTCACCTTGAAGGTGTTATAGTTTGACTACACCATAACTTAATCTCTTAGCCATTCAGAATCTTGAGGTGTCTGTTGGCTATAGCATGTTCATTGTAGCAATTGGATTGCATCAATAGGAGATCTATCTACCATGGTAGATGAGGAGCAGTCCTGTGATGATCATGAAAATCAAGTCCATAAGCCCATAGCCATGGTAGTGTGAAATAACAGAAAGAGTTTCTATTAGGATTTTTACATTGGACTTGAATCAAATGATTAATTCATATGATGGATATTAGGGTTTGACGAGATCACCTTAACCCTAATCCGATCGAGACTCAAGATAGAGGAACTTAATCACATAGGTAACTGCACCGAGAGGTTTATTTTTAGTTTTGATGGGTTGCCACCATATGCTGCTAGGTGTCACTGGTGGATTTTGGGAGCAATTAGAATAATTTAGATGATCGATCATACTAGTTGTCTGAATCAAAAAAGTTCTGATCCATCAGATGGTGTTTCAATGATGTCGGTGATAGAGATCATGACATATCCCATTACCATACAGAACTAAATCTAATTGGGTCACACAAATAAGGGTTTAGATCTGGATATCATCAATTGGACTAATTCAGTTCAATTGATTTGAATAAGATTCAATTAGGTTAAAGAAAATCATGCTAGCACACGATTGAGCCTAATGTTCTCCTTTAACAATCATTAAAGCTTGTCTGGACTGAGCCAAATGTGTTTGGGCTCACTCAAAATCATTTACTTAGTCTGACTGGAGCTTGTCCAAGTTAAAATAGGGTTATCTTAATTTATGAGATAAATTTGAGACAACACCTACCATTTTTCATCACCTGCTAAATCTTGTCTTTGGACTTTGGGCAAATATTGACCTTTGACACTTAGACATCTACCCATGTGTCATGCATCCATAGGAGAGAACTTTGACCCTTGTCCTCCTGCTAAAAGGTAGAGAGACAAAGGGTGCATGCCTTAGGAGGCGTGCGCCCCATGTGGATAAGGATTGGAGTCCCATACAGATGGGACTCCAGTTGCTTCAGGGAATCAAACTTGATGGCGCCAAAGAGTCTTGTTTGACCTAGTCTTGGCACCATCTAAGGAGGGTTTTGAGGGACTCTAATCTGATTAGATCAAATGATTTTATCCCACTAATCTGATTGTACAAAGGACCGTGATTGGTCGGGATGATGTGGCACTGCATGGCGCAGCAGGGTCTATAAAAACCCTATCTGCATCTAGATTGAAAGAGCTTTTTCCTTAGCCCATGCCACATATCCCCTCTCCCTCCTTCACCATGCCACCCTCTAGTCCTCTCTCTCCTCTCCACACCCAAGAGGATTTGGGCATGAGTTAGGTGCGATCCAAGCAAGTGAAAGGCAATAGAAAAGGAAGAAGGCAGCACTGCTGCAAGAGACAACGGTTGATCTTCAAAAGCTATTTTGAAGGTCTTCAAGATTAGATTCAGATCTAATTTTTGGAGGATAGATTGAGAAGAAGAAGATCTCCAAATTTTGCTTGAGTAGATACCAGTAGAGGCCAGGTGCTTGCATGGCTACATCCATAACCTCAGGCAAACATCGAAATCATCACAGGATAATAGGATTACACATAACAAAGGTATAATTAAATTATATTTAATTTAATTTAATTTTTATTTTATTAAATTAATAAGATCAGATATGAAGAGTCTCAGATCTGATTAGTATCTTAGTGAAAAATTTTTGAAATATCCCTCTTGATTCAATCAGATCTGAACAAACCT